>JAGDQP010004087.1:59620-88076 GCA_022664845.1 Lepisma saccharinum | reverse complement strand
ATATATATATATATATATATATATATATATATTGGTAAAAAAAAAGTGGATATTTACATGGTAGATTCTTGAGACGATTGTAGAGTAATTTCTCAAACACAATAGGTAAGCTGTACGTTTCGCAAAAGCGTTTTCAACTGCTAGGAGAGGAAATGGACGGGGCGGACAGGTTCGGGTATAGTATTAGGGAAACACCATATTGTGAAGAGATGCTAGGTGACATTGTGACCAAGTTATGGAGGCGGGAATATTACTAGATGGGTCGGAGAAAACACCAAATGGAGAAGAAAGTGCGATAGTTACTAGGAGCAGGTAAGGGTCTTCCTGAAGGAATAAGTGTAAAGAATCAGAGCGGATGGGGAAATGATGAAGTGGAGAACAAAGAAACAAATTGGAAAAATAGAAAGTGCAACTAGAAACTGAACAAAGAGAAAGGAAGATGATGACACTGGGCTGCAGGGAGTTACATGCAATTAAGAGTTAATGGTTGGCGGAAAGGAGAGAGATGTAGACTGTCAATTGTAATCTGACCGCACTCTTTAGCAACTCTTAAAAAGTGTAAGTCCAGAAATTTGAATTATATGGCAACACCGCAACAACATGAGTTACCACTGCGCGGGTTTTAATACAATGAGTGTATTAGTGCAGTTTTAGAGTACTAATCTTTGCGAAAAAAATAATGTTTGTATATCTAGTCGTGATTTAGTGAAAAATATGTGAATCAAAGTAATTAGAAATATTTTTTTGTTATTCGCCATAAAATAAATTATAACACAGCCAGGTTGCTACGTTCGTAATCATTAGTGATGAAGTTTTGCTTATTCACACTTGGGACGTTAAATACGGTTTTTGAAACTAAACAAATTATACATATTTTTCATATGTATAGATTCTAACAAAATAGTACTCAATAGAAGATTAGCTTATAGATGCACGAAACACTATAACTGAAACAAAAATTAGTTTTATATAACTTTTACCTTGCTTTCATTTCAGTAAGAGTTAAGCTTGAAGCCTGCCTACTTGATACCTTCGTGGCCGTGCGCGCTGCGTCGCGTTCCTTTTGTTTTCGTCCCGTAGCTGGCTGCTCTTCTTTTCTCACAAAGATCCGTCATGTGTGTTCGTATTGCATGGACATGTTAATTTGATTACTGTCAAATGCAAAGAAATCAGACGATTACCATTCCTTTAGTAAGGGTTAACCATTTCAAGGTTATATCAATAGATCAAATAGTTAAACCAAAATGTTTAGAAAGGAGCAGATTAATCGAGGTCATATTCGCTGGCGTCAAACTTGGTCAGTGACTTTCTACCTGCTTTACTGTAATTTAATCACTTGCATGAATTCTTAAAATGCAGAAAAGTAACCAAATGAAAAGGGCGCAGGGGGTGTAGCAAAATGTCATGGAACACTATACGAGTTCCCAAATGTATTTTGGGAATGCCAATGAGCGTCGTATTAATCACAAAAGTCATGGAATTAATACTCCGATGCTACTTGCATGTGTCAGTGACTGATATGGGGCTAAAAAAAACGTTCCAAGAATAACTTAAAATAAATTCACAATAAATATCCTTCGCATTGACATAGAGGCAGAATCTATTGTTTTTATCAATTAATGGGAATTTTTGCATTATTGTAGGAAAATGTACAAATCTGGAATGTTATTTTGGTAAGGCACAGCCTTAGTGGGCACGCAAATACCAGGTGCGTAAATACGAAACCGGAAGTGGTTCTCAAACTTTTATGTCTACGGAGCTCTTTTAACCCAAATAAGAGGCTGCGGAGCCCCAACGTATTTTGCTAGGCCCGCTTATATGTACAGCGTAAAAGATTTCGTTCATATAAGAGTCAATGACCCAACCTCGTGGTACAGTTGATAATGACACGGACTTTGGATCAGCAATGAGGAGGCATGAGAGTTCGATCCCCGTTGTCGGCCATCCTGACTGAGGTTTTCTAGGGTTTTCTTCAGTTGATCAGGTGAATGCTGGGATGGTATCTCAATAAAAACCCTGACCACTACTTCCTAAACCTCTGAAGAGTGGTCATGGAGAGACGTGATCCCTCAGATTTGACGGACTTAGACCAAAGTTGCAAATTCAGCCCAGAAAAGAAAATTCAAAGGTAAAACACACATCCAATGAGGAAGTTCCTTACTGAGAGATATTAGTTTGTCAGGAGTAAAAGTAACACTTTCAGTTATCCTAGTATTCTTCATGAACAAGAGCAATAACTATCATAGAACAAAGAAAATATACAAATGCATGACAGTTTCTAATATTGTCATCCCAACGATGTCTCGGTCTCCCCAATGGTCTGAATATAATCTTCGTCCCCCCCCCCCATCCGAGCTACGGGGCCTGCCCACCTTAATCGTCGCGATTTCATTATTTTTACAACATCTGGTGAATGGTACAGTGCGTGAAGTTCATGCAGTCCCCTCCACTCTCCAGTCATCTCGTCTAATGCATTCTGCATGCATGCATGCCCTGCCAATGAGCATAGTTCCGTTGTGTTGAAGCATTATATAAGCATGAAGGCGTAATTTACGCTAGATTTTTTAATATGATGAAACCTAATGTATCTTTTTCTATCATTTCTTTTCGGATTGGCAATGGGTAGGTACGTGCGTTCGAATCCTGCTGCCGACTTTCCTTAACTAAGACACCGTCCGCTACTACTTTCGCATACCATACCATATGGACATACCATGTTCCATAGATGTCTAAAGACCTTAAAATTTGAAAAATATCCTAACCATTAGTTATTCATAAGTTTAAAGTTGCCGAACCGATAGGCCGTAGCTACTGGTCAAAACTGGTTTCTTGCATCTATACTCAACACCCTCCGGACAAATAACACCAGGTCATTAACCATATCCGAATTTTCCTTCCTTTTCTCTCTTTGCTATTTTGAGAGGGACAACCATAGACAGGTCTTCTTCCCCTCCGCTCTCAATCCGATTTGTCTAACCCCTCGTCGTGACTTGTGGTTGATGTATCGAACTTTAAAACTAATAAATATATGTAGTTTGTAGTAAATTATTTATATACATACTGGTAGATATAAGTTTACGTTCATAAACAAATGAAAATTAGGTACTTTGTGTTTGTTCCTGTAGACCGAATAAGCGAGTGGTAATATAATAACTCTAACCTCTGTGGTATAGTAACCATACTTTCGGAGCGTTGCACGAAACTGAAATCCCAAAAAGCTGGTCAAAATATTAAAACACTGTTCACTGTGCATGATATTACGTTCAAATTGTTGTTCGAAGTCACTGATTGCGATTGTGGAGTCAAAATGCAAAAATGTGAAAATAGTGGATATAATGTGGCATGTCAAATTATATCAAAATTATCCAAATGGGCTGAAAATTAGTTTCTTTATATATTTGAGGTCGCTGATGATTATAAATGTCAAATTATGAAAAATATGCATGTCAAAATATGAAACAAGGGGTCCCGGGTTCGATATCCGGTGCGGACACAAATGGTTCGGATCCCACGTTATACTGTAGCTCCCGTCCTATGGGCGTCATCGTCATCCCATCATCATCAACACAACTTTGCGGAATATAAGAGGCAAATTCACCCAAGGGGAGAATTTTTAATTTCAGGGAGTTCATTCCCCCCCGGACCACCCCCTGAATTCATCTTTGATGGCTGGCCATCCTCAGTGAGATTTTCTACAATTCACTAAGACAAGATCAATTTACTTCCTCATCCTCTTTCCCCGAATTAGTGTTCACCGAGCAATATAGCTCTGCTGGTAGAGTGTTGGCTTTGCCTTCGGGAGGTCCTGGGTTCGATTCCCGAATGTAGGACAAAATCTTTCCTGGATATAAACGCCCATGAACTGTACATAATCGCCATTACCTTTACACAGTTAAAAAGAAATCTTACTTGGACAAAAGTCGCGCATAAATAAATAAATAATTAGTAACTTACATGGCAAAATAAAACCTTATTTACTAATGCAGCTAATAAATCTAATTTTTAGCATTGTTTTAAAAGTTTTTTTTTTTATTTGAAATCAATGTTTTCGATTAGTAACCTAAATTCGCAATGATTTAAACAAAGTATCTTAGCAATGAACTGTCATATCAAGTTTTGAATTTTGAAAGCTGAATATTGGCTGAGTTATATTGTGTTCCTTTTTCGGTGGTGGGGGGGGAAGAATCTATTGTTAAAGCGCATGAGAAACAATACCACATATATTATATGAAACAATATTTAAATGTTTTGTTTCTGAGATTAAGAGAATTTCTCATTGGAGATATTTTTACACGCTTGGTAGTATACAATGCCAAGCAATCAACTAATTAAATATTCTTATCTATTAATAACGTTATCTTCCTGTTGTAAGTTGCTAGAGAGCTGCTAGGTTCTTTAGTGATGTCAGGTTCCTTTGCAGCACTCGAAGAGCTATTGTCTTCATTAACGATATGTTGAACTACGGCATCTTCCAAGTTCACTGTAATCGCATTTACACCATCACATTCGTGTTTATGCCTTTTCCAATATAAACGACGTGCTTGTGAATGTTTACTCCTTTTTTTTTTTTTTTAGTTTGTGATAGGGGTCTTCTAGTTTTACCCATCACAGCAGAGAAAAAAATAACGCACCGGACAGTAAAAACAGAGTTAGCACCACTGAAATTCTCCTGTCGTTATGGGCAAGTGTCGTCGCAGTTCGCATCTGATTCGCATGGCGGCGCTAGTGAACGGTGGGGAATTCAAAGTGATTGAATCATGTAACAAACTTTTTACTTTTTTCGGAATGGGTATACTTTTAAAGTAAAAAAAAAAATATATATATATATTGGAAAAGAAAAAGCAATCTTCACCCTTTGCAATTACATATATTAAATGGTAAATAAATGCACCATTTTAATATAATAAAAAGTAGAAAATCAATGTCACATTAGTTTGCATAAAACTGTTGCAGTCAAACTGCGCACCTCTTGAGAGAAAGGCGCATAAAAGTTCATTTAATGGAAAAAAAAAAAAAAAAAAACTTTGCGAAATTATTCATGTCACTCAGGAAGGTGTAGGGAATCATATATTTTAGATTCGATGTTCCTGCTTCGTTAGTTTAGTAGAAAAGTATAAACAAAAATGCTTAATGAATTAATGAATTATTTAATTAATTAATAATTATTCGCTAGAAAAATCATTTAGAAACTTTATAAATAGCATCATCATCACTTTTTCAATAAAAATAATAACGGTATATATGCTATTTTATAACAATTTAAAACGGCAAATGTCTCCTTAAAAGATATTTCATAATTTGTTTTACATTTCACTAACATGTAAGAAATATGCAAGCAATGTCTATTTTACTCATATGACCAACCATATTTTCATTAATTTCTAATTCCATCATTTTCTTTGTTACCGGTAGAACAAGTATTCGAAATTTTCGCGAAGCTATTCACACAACTATATTCACCATTGCATCCACAGAAAATTGTACAACTCAATTTAGATGCAAAAGACCCACACCATGCGGTTGAACATTTACGTTGTTGCAAACAGCAGCGTATCATTTGTAAAGCACAATCTATGGTTAAAGTCTGGAAGCATCACTTGCTCCTTGTGTCCTCTTGAAACCAGCCATATCGTAATGTTCCTGTAGTTTATCTGATGTGCTTTATAGGTAGAACGAAAGGATACACGCGATTATGTTTTCTCCCAGAACCAGTTTTAGTAAAAAAAAAATTACGAGTACTAAATACATTAATATAAAGACCGTCCTGAACCGGGATTATAAAATAAGTGAGTTTACAATAAAACTTATGCCCTTCTTTGGGTATTACGCCTCAGAGAAGTAGGATGAAGTTCTGCACCAGCCCGTTGCAAACTATATGCAGAAAGAAATATACACCAGTCCGTCGCAACTGTGTACAGGTGTGTGCACGGGGAAGTACCAGTCCGTCGCAACTGTGTACAGGTGTGTGTTTAGGGGGACACACTAGCCCGTTCCTAACTGTGTACCCAGGAAGGTGCTTCGACTCGTTGCTAGTCGTAAGTGGATAGAGAGAGAGGCGACCACCCAGACGAAGAGTAACGTTAGTTGCATAATGTCTGGATATTTATAGGGTCCTTTTTGGGTGTGGTCTTCTAAGTTCCTCCTCCTGCTGTGCCAACTCCATCTAGCTTCGATTCCAACTGCTGTCGTCGTCTGCTTGATGTTTACGATGGCTTGTGTCACTACTTGTTTACGTTATGATGCTTGTAGTACACATTTGCTTACAAAGCGTAACACACACATTTTACTATTGTTTGTCTTGAATGTGTGGGACATGATCTCAGGCACGCGGATCATTATATGAAAAATGAATATATTATATATGAAAAAAATAGACAAAAAATGAATTTTTGGGGAGCTAATTTTTTTCATGCTATTCACACATTCAAGATTTAGCACTATACCAATATACACTGATATTTTTACTAAATATTCCACTTGTAAAAAATATAAAGAACACTGTAAAGACTAGGGCTTGGAATGATATAGAATATGATCACTACACTTCCTTCCAGGAAAAAAAAAAACAAAAAAAAAAAAACGCTGTTAGACACTGACGGTGTTACCTCCTTATGTACAAATGGCGGATTATTTCACTCGGAGCAAGCAGAATCGGTCTAAACGATGTCGATTTCCTCAAAACAGTGAAGCGTATCTGTTTGCAATGAGTTTAATATTTAATAACGAGGTCGCTAATAGTCTGGTGACAAAGCACTGTTCGTATTATTGACCAGTTGTATTTCTGTTGAGAACGAATGTTCAATGTTAGATGTGTCGTGTATGGTTTCAGTACTAACAGTACGTACGATTTTACCAAGTACGAAATCATTGTTCCTCAAATGTTCACTGTTCGACTTGAAAGTTTTGTTAATTTGGTAGAGTACATATACAAATAAAACTAAGAACGGCTAGCACGGCGATCAGTATTACAGTCTTTAGGACAACCATTTCTTGAAAGATAGAGCGCATTTAGACTTGCGGCTTCTTTATACGGTATAGAAAAAACAATATAATATTTATAATCACGAACAGGATCAATATAAGAATAACTAATGCAATTGTTGACCAAGGAATTATTGCGTGAAGTTGAGGATCAGAGAACTTGCAAGGTATCTCTTTATTTTCGTGATCCATGAGAGTTTGTAAAGAAGTTAGATTTTTGTAGAGTTTGTAAACAGTGTAAAATTTAAAGAACTTCTCAGGTAAAGGTAATTTCTAACTCAGTAGTTTGCCTGGTTGGTAGATACAGAGTTTTTGTAATAATTTTATCAAATTCCTGATACTTGAAAAAGTAATCAAGTATTTAAAGAATTTGGATCTTGATTGTCAATTGATTGTGCATGTGCAAAATTTTGACTTCCTGTCTGGTCGTTAGGTAAACGCCGGCGGTTGTATACATTTAAAATTCCCGTCTTGACAATTGTGGCTTAATTTGACAATTGTTGGTAGAATTTCGAAAGATTAGGTCGTATAATTTGCAACTTCATTCTACTTCTCTGAGGCGTAAAACCCAAAGAAGGGCATAGAAGGGCCTAAGTTTTATTGTAAACTCACTTATTTTATAATCCCGGTTCAGGACGGTCTTTATATTAATGTATTTAGTACTTGTAAATTTTTTTTAGTAAAACTGGTTCTGGGAGAAAACATAATCGCGTGTATCCTTTCGTTCTCCTATAAACCACATCAGATAAACTACAGGAACATTACGATATGGCTGGTTTCAGGATGACACAAGGAGCCAGTGATGTTTCCAGACTAATCCCAGATTGTGCTTTACAAATGATACGCTGCTGCTGTTCGCAACAACGTAAATGTTCAACCGCATGGTGTGAGTGTTTTGCATCTAAATTAAGTTGTACAATTTTCTGTGGATGCAATGGTGAATATAATTGTGTGAATAGCTTCGCGAAAATTTCGAATACTTGTTCTACCGATAACGAAGAAAGTGATTATGGAATTAAAAATTAATGAAAATATGGTTGGTCATATGAGTAAAATTTAATTGTCATGTGAGTAAAATAGACATATTGCTTGCATATTTCTTACATGTTAATGAAATTTAAAACAAATTATGAAATATCTTTTAAATACGTCTTTCACTGAAAAACAGTTTCCAAGATACCATTTTATACTGTCAATAACTTAGCTATCTTTTTATGTATCCAAATAAAAAATACGCCAAATTGAAGCAAATATAACGATTTTTGAAAAGTTATTCTACACGTTTTACGATTATTCTAGTCGTGTACTTGTATTTTTGCAATATATGATTGAAAAGTTGTTCGAAAAAGCGAAAGTTTTAAATTCAATTGTTTTTCTGGTTACTAATTTTAAGTATGAGTATAAAGAATGTCAATATTTTATCGTGTTAATCTTCAACATAATATAGTTTCAACGATAAAGATTGGGCTGTTAGTTCAGGAGATACAAAAATTCAAAACCAAGACTACCCTTTCCAAAAATACTTCCTTAGTGGTACCTTGCGTCATAAAATTTACGCACTGTATAAATTTCATGTTTCTAGCTTATAGTTCGGCCTGGGTTTATATGTCAGTCAGTCAAGACTTCTGATTATATATCATCATATTCAGCCGTTTTCTATTCACTGCTGCATGAAGACCTCCCCCTTTTCATCCCACATATCTCGGTCTGCTGGTATCCTCGTCCATGTAGCTCCTGAAAAATGCTTGATTTCATGTACCCATCTTGCCTTCGGACGTCGTCTCGGTCGCTTCTTTTCTCCAGGAATCCACTGTGTAACGGTGAGATCCTATCGGGACCCGCCTAATAACCACTTTCGCAGGTGTTCTAGCGACTTTCACCTGCCCTCACCTGAGTATATATAAATGGTATAGAAAGATGTTTGGAGATATATTCAAATGCATTACATAAGGGTTCATACAAATTATTTAATACTTCGTTAAGATTTTTTAAGAAAGAATTCATTTAATAGTGTAATGGCGTTTGAACTCAAGTTCTCCCTTAGCAACAAATCATTTCTCTAAAAGTTAGTTAGTGATGGAAATGTACCACAGATAACAGACGAGGAGGGCACATTATCTCGGAAACTAAACGAACTTCGAACACACGAGTGTCCTGTATTCATAGGAAACTACGCAATCCAAACTCGTTTGAACTAGTTAACTACGTCCATGACTTGCATTAGTTTGCATTCCGCGTGTTGACAACGTACACTCTAGGAAACCAAAAGAATTATATACTAGTGACACGATCACGACACTTTAAGGGACAACGTCATTCACGCATCTTCACAGTCCGGGGTTCTTTCTATCCGGCGGCCCGTCTGGGTCGACCGGCACTGTCTGGCTATACATTTACTTTTGGTACAAAATACAACCAGAGTCGAGCTAGTCATTTCAAGACTCTGGCTCCTAAATTTCATTGCCAATCTTATTCGAAAGAAACGTCGCTCACTCTTGGTTCCCAAGAGCTCACTCAGTTTATTTTGTGCTTCTGTAAATACTTCGTGTACTCAACCTGTATCAACTACTGGAAATTTGGGAATAAATGTAGATGTAGCAACAACTGCTGTCGACTGCTTTAATGAAGCTGAGATACCTTGAGCCATCTCTCCAAGGTCTGCGTAAGATTTGAACCAGCCTACTGTGAATTAGCCTCCGAAGAGATTGAGGCCGCTCGAGGATCGCCTATCGCATCAGAATCCTATTACTCTAGGCGATCCTAGTACACTACTGTACTATAACTGTAGTACATTTGTCGTCCTGTTCGTCTAGCTATGTGAGCGGCCCTTCTCCACTTCATCATCTTCGTAGTCTTGATTCATTACATCCTCTACCTTTGTTTGTGCGCGAATCCATTCACTTGTCTTTCTCTCTCCTGGTTATTCCTAGCAACCTAGATATGGTCTGTTCATTGTTTGAAATTTCAGCCAAATTCCAGATTATGCCCTGGAAGGTTTGGTCGGACTTGTCGCTTTTGTATTTTTTTGTCCTTGTAGTATCTCCAATCATAATCAGTTGACGTCTCAATGTACATTAAATTTGTACCATTGTATCCATTATGTTAATGTGAAAACGTGTTGTATATGCATTATTGCTGTTCACGGCACTTTAATAAGGTGATATTATTATTAGTTAAAAATAGTATGTCCTGCATAGTATGCTTTTTTCATTACTTTTTCTGGTTTTTAAGGGGTCTCCTCGCTTCAGCCCCGCCCCCATTTTTTTGTTTTTTCTAAATATTTAAAAAACTAAGAGTACTATCAAAAATATAAATTCATAGCGCGCTAGAACTTACAAATTACTATGAAATGCAATGGACAGCGATTTCGAAATCTTGTCGATTGATGAGTGTTCAGACTTCAATTAAATAATGACGTCATAATCTTTGAAAACGTATTACTCATTCATTAATGGACAAGATCTCGAGATCGTTGTCCATTGCATTTCATTGTAATTTGTAAGTTCTAGTGCGCTATGAATTTACGTTTTTGATAATACTCTTAGTTTTTCAAATATTTTGAAAAATGTTTAAAATTGGAGGGTTGGAGCGAGGAGTCTTCTTAAATAATATTATTATGTATTTTTATTTTTATTATTTAGAATTACTAGGGGCAATCAGTAGTAACTGATGTTAATGATATACAGTCTGATTTAAATTAAATAAATTAGTGGTGCGTAGAAAATACAATGGAAATAAATATCAGGAAAACTAATTTTGTTAAATATACGAATAAGAACCATTACATTGTAAGCAGATATACAGTTAAGGGACAGGAAATTGCTAGCTTGGCACTCACTTGTGATCTTGGTGTGAAATTCGATAATAAGCTGAAATTCAATAATCATATCTACAAAATAGTAAGAGAAATTAGGTACCTCGTAGGATTTATTTTTCATCAATGAAAAATCAGGAAAGTACAAACTTACATAACACTGTGTAAGACCCTTATTAGACCCAAGCTTGAATATTGTAGCGGAATATGGTATCAGTCTACTAGAGCAGCAACTGACGGTATAGAAGCAGTTCAAAAATACTTTAGATTATTATGTAAAAGAATTGGTCTACCTTATAACGGTAGCGACTATCCAGATTCGTGTTCATACTTTAATTTGGAACCTCTAGATGTAAGACGCAAATGGAAAGATGGACAATTTATATATGATGTGCTAGGTAATAGATTAAAATTTAGCTATCTCTTGGGGGGAGGGGGAGGGGGGGGGGGGGGGGGGGGGGGAGAGAGAGAGAGAGAGAGAGAGAGAGAGAGAGAGAAATAAAAATGATTTTTTTGGTACCTTCACATTATCTTAGAAATTAAAATTTTCTTGCGACAAAGTATCCCGCTAACGGGCTACTATACAGAATGGTTAAGAATTTAAATTCATTGTACGAGAAGACAACCAGATTTTAATATGATAATCTTTTACAGGATTTATTTTTGTGAATGGGTTTTATTCGCAATTTATGTTAGTATTGGGAGACATTAGCTCCAATGCATCTTGGTAGTCAGGATACATCTCATACCAGATTTATATTTCTCTTAATGTATAGTGTTTATCGTTTTCTTTTAATGTATTGAATTTTTGTACTTGTTACAGGAACATGAAGTGGCTGTACCCACGAATATAAATTGTAATCTTCTGTAAGCTTTCTAAGCAGTAATAGCTGTTGTATCCCAGACGTGTAACTTGGGATATATAGGCCTTGTTGCTGTACATAGCACATAAACAAATCAATAAATTATTATTTTTATCTTTATTTGATGATTTTTATTTGCATGAAGAGAATGGTTACTATACGTTCCTTTTTCAATCACCAGAGAACAAGTGTTAGAACAGCATTCACCTACCGTTAGTTGTGAACAGTTTGTGGAAAGATAAATTTATTGTATTTAGTTATAAATTGTAATTAACGTTAGTTATTATTATTTTCAGCTTTCAGCACAGTCGAGCTTGGGGACTACATCATATCAACCGCAAGCATTTTCTCATCCCGTGTTGAGCCATCTGGGTCCAAGTCTTACCCAGTATCCTGGGTATGCGCCAATTGGAACGATGCAGGGACTTCCAGGAGCTGTTGCTCCAGGTTTAAACTTATCACGTGAACCAAGAGGCCTGCCCAAGCAGCCAAGTGAGTTAACCAGTGTAGACACGGGCAGTGCAAATAAAGACCAAGGTGCGAGACAACTGTTTTAAGCTTTTGTCAAGCTATGCCTGCATGATTTGGGAATCATTTCGCATGAGCCTTTTAAGTTCTTACCCTTTCGTTTAAATGCTTAGTGCATTAAATTATGCTGTAGTAGAAGGGGATAACTGTACATATGTGGATTCACCTATTAGTCTTTTGTTTTGTGAAGTGTGAATATTCAACATTCCGTAGTATGATTTAAGATTTTTCCATTTTTGGTAGTTCGGCAGTTAATCCCACTTCCTGTCCATTAATAGTACAACCATGTTGTACAGTTACCAAGGAGGTAGAAAAAACCTGGGTAGACGTTACCATAACCTGGAAGGAGATTGAGACGCAGTTTTCTCAAAATGGCCGCCATAAAATTGTTATATAAGCTCCTAGACGACATAAACATTTTTAGTGTCGAAATACATATTAAGAAATAAGTTTAATATAAGAAATATACAGATCACATAGTCTTCTTGTAATTGTCTATTTATTAAAAAAGTAAAAATATGGTTTGAGATAATTTACATATTCGAAAGGCAGACTTGAATCAAATGCTCTTGTTTATAGGTTTGGACAGTAGGCTCTAACCCGACTAGGTGGTCGACAGTTGATCAGTATTGTCAAAAACCACACTGACCACTGGGGGGGAACAACAATGTGTAAACATGGACTTATAAGGAACCTGTTTAAACACAGAATTATGAGGAACAAGTGTGAGATAAACAATTACTTACTTTTTGCAGAAAAATATCACATGTTACTGACTACATTTCACATTTTTCTCTACACGTGCCATAGTCTGTGCAATCCACATACTGTAAAAAGCATTTGCATTTATTTGAAACGCAAGTTGTACATGCGCACTACAAGTACGGGAAAAGGTGTAGTGTTTAGTCATAGTTCAGGCTTTAACCACGGTGTTTTGTACCCTCCAGAATATTTGGTCAAGAGATTCCTCAGTGTTTCCTAGAGAGAGTGAAGTACATCCTAAGAACAAAATACCAGTCTCAGATGGCCATTTCTAACACAAGAGGATTATGAAGGAAGTTCTTAGAAGAATTTCCTAATATAAAGTGAATATCGATCATCAACGGTCTTATATTTCGTTGATGGATGTAATACCTTAAGGTATATCTATGCTTTGTCAAATATGACTTCTGATAAGTCCGTGTCTTCAGCACATCCAAGTTATAATTTTTCTGGTAAAGATTTCAAAGCAGACACTTTTGTTCCTATTTTACTGGTTTCATCACAATGTGTCAAGATATGTCTTTATAAGGACAGTTGAAGGTCGAAGGAGTTATGTTAATTTATGATGGGGTATATATCGTGTTCTACCTCTTACTCCCACTTTAATCCACACCTCTTCGAAACAGTTTGTAAACAGCTTAAAGCTGTACCGAAATAGTACTCATTCTCGAAAAAAGTTTTGACAGTTTTTGATAAATATTTTTCTCCTTGGATTCTGGCGTTCGCTTAGTTGTTTTACTTTTAACCCGAGAAAGCCCATGCTAATTTTAACCTTTAGGTTAGTATAGGTTGTTCGGTTTTGTTGTTTGGTTAGATTAGATTAGATTAGATTTGGGTTGGGTTACTTAGGCATTGGTATTTTTTTTTCTTGTGTAAAATAAATCAACTATTACCTGCAGAAACATTTGCAAACCATACATACTTATTTTCTATATATTTTATAGACGATGAACTGTCTTTGTATTATAATTATGTATTTTCTTTTTCCTAAAAAAAAAATGATGCATTCAAGACAGCATATTGAATTATCAGCTATGCAAAGTTACGTTGTGCGTGTGTTACACTTTACGCAGTACCGTGTGGTTACAGATTGTTCTCCACATTCTTACGTTGTGCGTGTGTTACACTTTACGCAGTACCGTGTGGTTAGATTGTTCTCCACATACATTTCTCTTGCATCGTATGCATACCTGTTTTTGCATTCGGCTCTTCTTGTGAGGGCACAAATAGCATCATCTTCTCTTCCCGCCTTCTTCAATTTCTTGTCCTTCTGCTGCGGTAGATGGAACGTATGCTTGTATAGCTTGCTGAATAGGACGGTGAAATGATTTCTTTGACCGTTTACTAATTTGAGGGTAAACTAGAGCTCAAACTTCAAGAAATTTTTCTCTTCGGGAATCCTCCGCTTTTCCATTGAAGAAAGGGTTCAGCTTGCATATTACATAAGACTGCAGATATCAAGTAGGTTTTGAAAGACCGCAAAACGCCACCTGTTTCTTTCGCTTACAGGAATAAGTATGCACCATTTCGTCAAGAGTATCAACACCCCCTTTGTTTTCATTGTACGAAAGAATAATTTCTGGTTCATTTTAGGAGAAATATCTGTTGTATTGTGCATAGTTGATAATAGAATTACTGCCTTTTGCTCATCGGAAACATGGAGGCCACGGTGGCTCAGTTGGTAGAGCGCTCACCTCTGGTGCTAGGGGTCGTCGGATCGATCCCTGCTCATGCCATGTGGGCTTTGTGGTGGATAAACACCGTGTGCGTAGGTTTTCTCGGGGTGCTCCCGTTTCCTTCCACTTTCTTCATTCCACCAATTCATCCCATCATCCATACGGCCTGAGCCTTAGTATCCTAAAGGCCTTAAAATAAAAATAAATTCAATCATCGGAAACATAGGATACAAGAGTATTCTTTCCACAGAAGCCAAACACTGAAGTTTCAGGCAGACGACCTTTTCCTGGAGTAAATTCTGTAGGTACAAACTTATTTTTACTCACTGTCCCAACAAATGTTAAGCCATTTTTCAGAAGCGCGTTTCTGCTAGCTCTAAACTTGTGAAAAAATTATCGTAAGTTATATTTCGGTTTGTGTGGAAATTTGATTGAGAAAGTTCAAGATAGTGGCTATATTAGAATTTTTAGAACGTCCTTTTCCCTGATACGGAATTCCTCTCAGAGGGTAATAGCACTTGGAATCACAAATCCACCAAATTTTGATACCATTTTTGTCTGGTTTAGATGGGATATACTGTCTAAAAGGACATCTGCTACGAAATGGTGCCAACTGTTCGTCTGTTGAGATTTTCACCTGGAATATAGTGCTTTGTAAGAGAAGACATACTAAATCCCAAACTTCTCGAAAGGGTGCAAATTTATCTTTCTCCTTTCTCGCTGATCTTGTTTATTTATCATCGAACCGAATAAACACTCGGTCTTTAAATCGGTTCTTCCCCATGGTTGCACGAAAAATCAGTGGACCATACTTAGCACTCCATAATTTGCTGATGCGCACATGATTTGATTTCAAGTGTCCCGCTGCAAGTAGCAGACCTGTAAAATCTTTGATCTCATCTGAATCACACGGATCCCACTTATTCCCTTTGTTCTTTTCAGTGTAAACACGATTAACTTTCTTATTTTTATTCTTTACAAGAATATCAGTTATTTCGTCTGTCAAAAATGGTGCAAAGGCAGATTCCGGACTATCAATTATATGCCCAGGAGGCAAAATCACTTTATTTACAGCACAATCAATAATAGTGTGTTCACGCTCTTTTTCAGTAGCAGGAGTACTTTTCCAACGTGTAAGCGTCACAAACTTCTGCACCACTTTCATCAGATTCAATCACAGTGTCACTTACGTCCAAAGACACACTAACATGATCATCGTCGCTCTCCGATGCACAGTGTGATAAATGACGAATCTAGCGGGACGAAATTGTTGAGGAGCTAGTTTCAAAACCAATTTGCGTGAAATGTGACTGGTGTGCGTTTTATGAGTCGTAGAATATAAACCAGTAAGTATTGACATCAGGGACGTCATATGAGGGGGTATGAGGGGGGAGGGGGGGGGGGGGCAATTGTCTACCCGAAACTGGGAAACTTTCAATGAACGGGTTTTGGTAATAGAACAATAAGTGTGAGCTACATTTTTGACTACCAACTAATTAGCCTACACAGTTAAGATACAAAAGGTTAAAAATTATCGAACAATTGTAAAGAAACTAAATGTTTGAAAGAATTGAAACTGAGAACGTAAAGGGTTATCGTCACCGAATGAATTAAGAGAATGCAGAATTAGAAGATTAGAGTACCGAACTGATCCAGAAGTTGGATTTTGCCACACGATTTGCTTACTCACACTATCTTTGAAATAAAAATGAATTGGCACCATTGAAATACTGAATAAATTATTATCACACGCACTTTCACTTTGGAACCTTTGCTTATAACGCATTTGTTGGGAGCCATCACATCGTCACTTCACAATAGTGAAGATCACTACAAGTTTCCGGTACACTTGCAAACACTTCTTGCTGTGATGCACACACTCTTTGCACTGTGTGATTGACTGAGGACTGCACAGGAATTTCAGCTACAGTTTCCACACTGTAAAAATAGGAGACACAACGTTCATCCAAAAAGTGGAGACAGCTGAGCTGCCTCCACTTTTTGGATTAACCTACATTCAGCCAGTTTTCGGTTGAACGTTTTACTTTCCGTAAAATTTCAAAATGCGTGTATACATTACATATATATGAGTGTTCCAAAGTATTTCATTCAATTCGGGCATTTTTTAAAAGTAGAAAAGAATAAAAGGAAATATTCCTTTAAAATAAAAAATAAAAAAAATAGTTGAAGTGATTGGGTTTCGATCCAGGGTCCACAAGCACTCTGGTCAGACGCTCTAACCACTTCGCTACAAAGACAGTTAGTGACTCTGGCTTTCCGAGCGAACTATTGTTCTACTGTGAAGGAGGTTAATTATTAACACGTTTTTGATTTTACTACGAGGAATGTCTCGTGAAAAAAAGGAGAGACGCTTTTGCTACAGTGTAAAGATATATACCCAACTTAATTTCTCGGTCCACCAGTAAACTGTTTGCTGTACACAGTGTAAAGGCAATGTAAACACTCAAAATGGCGGGACGTTGAGTGACAAGCAAGTAACGTTACTACTGTTACTGGATTATAGAATATCCAACTAAGGCTTAAACTTCATCCACAAAAGTACGTGTCCTCAAAATTGCCTGTTTAGCTTACACTTCGATTAGAAAATGACCTAGTTTTAAGCGTAAAATAAGTTGAACGTTCACGGACAAATCACTTTGGCCAGTTTCAACCCATTTTTATTTAACGTTAAGCTATTACAAAGAAAGTGTTTAACTTTAAAATGGAGTTAATTTTACCAATCTTTCCACTAAAAGGCTTACACTATATCCACGTTTAAGAGTAAATACAACAAAACGCTAATTTTCGACTTTTATTTCTCCATAAACCGGAGTAACTTTCATCCATTTCGTGTTTCCAATTTTTACAGTGCATGACTGTAACATTTGGGGGATAACATGCACTCTTTGCTTGTTTCACAGCTTTAAAAGAGGGATATGAATTAGAAGGTAGTAGCTTTCGAACAGTGTCTGGCAAACTTATGTTTCCACATAACCAAAGTGCGTTCGATGCAAGGAACCGTTCACGATGACGTTGAGATTTGTCCCACCTGTACTCAACTTTCTGACATAGGCTTCTTACAGATATCTTTAAACTCTTTTCAACATCATCAGAAAGGTGTTCGTCGCTGACTATTTTCGACACGAGTTCATAAACCGCATCAAAACATTCAGTTTTTCGGTGACGCGACCAAACATCAAATATTGCTTACCGGGAGATAGAGGACGCCATCCTGATTTTTTAAAATAATTATTAGAAGCGCAAACATGCGCAGCATTTTTCTTCATATTTTTTTAGTACACATCCTCATGCATAGAATAAAATCAGTCTGACGTCTGTATACGACTGTATAAGAAACTTCCAATCTACACTATATTAACGATAATGCTAAATAAAACATGATGACATTGTTCAAGGTCAGGTATTATTACTGACTGTCCACAGCTGTAAGACACTGCCAGACGTACATATAAAACTTAGTTTAACAATATACAGCAACGTCACTCCAAAGACAGTGCAATAGTTGGAGATAATACCTTTACTTTATGACCGTCAATTTCAACGCTACACACCATGAGTTACTTTGGTCGACTTTGGAGCCTGTATGCGACGTCCCTGTTGTAGCTAATGGCATTTCTAATAGATATTCTTCTTCATAGGACTCTTGGCTTACAACCTACTTAATATTACGTTTTTTAACGGACTTAATTTTTTTACATTAAATCCCCCTGGATTGATCAAATAGCACACTGTGCGATGCTTGGTCATTGTCCGAATCTGAGCTGATGTCCGTAGCACTGCATTTTTCTGTGTCATCAGAAATACTATTGAATGTAGCTATGATGTCTTCCTTCCTCAAATAAAACTTTCTCTTTGACATTTTTAGAATTACCAAGAGTTTACATGCACTTGCAGAAATAAAACCAAAATCGGAATCTCACAAATTAAAAAAAAATGGTGAAAAGATTATGAAGTTGATTCAACATAAACATCTTGCTTTCATTTCTTTAAACAAAACACTACCAAAGGCGAATTTTACGTCACCTTGTTGGTATACTGGACAAAAATTGATATTAAAAAAGAAAATAAAAAAATACCAGTTTACAGCGTAACTTCCACAAGTGTACATTATGATCTACATTACGAAGGGAAAACATATAATGAGTGAGTGCATGTGTATTTCCGCTCACCGTAACAGTCTGTATCTTTAGTACTATCTGAAACAAAAAAGAGAAATGTTCACTCAAATGAAACATTACGCCAAAAAAGGTTAGACATAATGCATGCGCTGTATAATCATGTGAGAAACCATTATCTTCCCCGAAAAGGAGCGAAAAAAGACGTAAAATCCTTTAACTTTCGAAGTAAAGACTTCCAATAAGTGGTGCAGCCATGAATGCTTAATTATGTGTTAGACCACAACGACCCCTTGGTGTAGTGCCTATTCTGTGGACTTGTGGAATGAAGGCTCCTCAGTGAGTCTCCACCCATCCCTAATAACATTTTTTATCGAATTTCTAATAGAAAACGGGGTGATTTGTTTTTGTAGTTTGCGACCTTTTTGTATTCTCTTATTGCTGAAATAATGGTGTTTCTTACATTAAGAGTAGACACTCGGGAAAGTGTAAGTCTTGTGTATTCTACGCAACAGCAAATATGTGCTTAAAACTGTTCTCATGTGAGGCTTAGCAATAGGTTCTATGAGTGCATGTGCTAAAAAGCCGTTACACACTAAAAATCAGTCTTAATCCAATCCATATTTAATATTGGTCATGCTCATTACGTTTCGAGTTCCCAATAAGTATCAGAACGTTGTATGCACAAACGTTACTTTCATGTTATTTGTAATATCCTTATCTAACCTTTGATTTAGTTTACGAAATGTAACAGTGTCAAATGCCTACAAGTTTGTAAAATATTCTAACTGAAAACAGACCTTCTAATAAGGCAAAAGAATCCTGTTTTTGGAGGATTACTGCCGATAACTGCTAATACTGACATTTCTGTTAAATATTACGGGATATATCAAAGATCTTTACCAGATGTCTATACAGTGAGCACTAATTTGAGTTGCTTTTATTTTAAATGTGATTAGATTAATTATAAGTATAATTGCAGCACTAACCTAATGAGATGGTTGGTAGTGGAATTTCAAAATATATTGTTCATATGTTACTGCGAGAAATAAAGGAAAATTCACGCAATCACGGAAAAAGCCTTTTTCTGCTCGCTCCACAGAAACAGGTAGTTCTGGGTGCAGATGTACTGAACTTACTCTTACAACACGAAAGCATAAATATAATTAATTTAAGAGCACCTGTAAAGTGTCCGGACTTTAATCAATTGGCACTTCTCTGAGAATATGTGGAGTCCAATAGTCTGTTCGTGCTTAGGATGTACTACTCTCCAACCAAAGCTCTGTTACTTGCCATTCAGAAGACATTTTTTTCAGGAGCTTTTTTGACACCTGACAAAATCCATGCCCAGGCGAACCGCACAGTCAAGGCAAAAGGAGGACCTCAATATTACTGGGTAGAGTGCCAATTAATTTTGCATTTCAGTGTATAGTTTTTCTTTTCGCAAGAAATTTTCATATTCACTTTCACGAAGTGCAATATTTTTTGTAACAGAAGCGGTTTCAGATTCGAGATACGCATTTTAGTTTGTAAAGAAATCTAATTTTAAACGAAAGATTTCGACTAGATTGTGGAATTTTGCTGCTGAGAAATGCATTAGAGTAAAATATGAGCTTTTAGAACTTAGGAATAAATCAGGAGTAGGAGGATACAATAATATTGAGATAATGATTGCTACTGTTATTTTCAATAACTTGTATTCAATCAATCTGAACTTCAAAAATATATCAGCACCGAGCAAACGTGACTTAACCGTAGTGGGTATTGCCTGTGAATATATTTTTAAACATAAATTCGTTTAATTTCGATATGGCACTATTCTAGACTTTAAAATCAACTCTTTTTTTTCTACGGACCGCAACGTGATGAAACTATCACATAGCCCGAGTAGCAGACCTCCGCTGCTCGTATACGGCGTAGGGAATTGGCGACCCCATCATCCAGCCGGCTTTTGCTGGCTACAACCAGCCCTCGCAGCTAAACATCTACGCTACTTCAAAGGAGGAACAGCAGAGAGGAGTTTCATTTACTTCCACCTCATTTATCATCCACAAATGATTCATTATTTCATCTCTTGTGCTGCGACTTGCGCCTCCACGCAATGTTCAAGGATGTGACAGGATGTACTTGCATTGACGCTGGCCCCTGGGCCTAGTGGAATGGGAGCGGAACCATTGGATAGCGCCTAGTTCTTAACAGCAGATTCTTGGATGGTCTAGCTCGTTGAGGCTGGGAAGTGCGCCATTGGGGAGCTCTTCGGACCTTTGGTCTCGCCAACACGGGGGGAGTGGGTGTCCCAAGTATCCATCAGTCGGGAGTGCAAGTGATTTCGACGCCAAGTCATTGGACTTCGCCTCGATTTCCAGCTTGCTGACAAGGGTGATGAGGGTAGTACCCGGCAGCCTCGTTGGCTCCTCAGAACGAAGTCGCCGAGGTGTGGGCATTTACGGCTTTAATTCACCATGGCTCCACCACCACATCCTAATAAGTCGCCTTCGCAGAGAGAGAGAGAGAGGGAGGGAGGGAGAGGGAGAGAGAGAGGGAGGGAGGGGCAGGCAGAGGCAGGCAGGCTATTCGTGCTGGTACTATTTCGAAGCCCAATCGTTTGTCTCCAGTAATGTCGAGCATAAAACTGCTCACTAATGTTCTGGCTACTCAATTCAGTCAACAGCCTCCACCTGCGCTGAATGAGCCGAGTTCATCCCTCACATCAGATATGATTGATGACGATCTGATGGACTCGGAGTTTACTGTAGTCGGAAAGGGAGGGAAATTTACTAAACCTAGACTTAAAAGGTAATATTTGTATTGATCTTCATCCCAATGGCTATGCTCCAATGGAATCTTAACGGATTTCAGTTCCACTATAAAGAACTGCAAGTCTTGTTATCAGATATTTCCCCTGTTGCAGTTTGCTTTCAGGACACAGTTTAAAACAACGGAATCTGTGATCTTAAAAAACTATACACTTTATCGCACAGATTTTCCAACTGATGGTCGCGCATGTGGCGGTGTTGCAATTGGTGTTGTTGACACGCTGTACTCAACACCTGTCCACATTGCTACGACCCTACAGGTGGTGCTGTTCGCGTCCACCTTGAGCAGCATGTTGCAATCCTGACTTTGTACATCACAAGGAAACAAGACTTGACGTCCAGAATCTTTTGCAGCCGTTACCCCAACCTGTAATTTTAGTTGGCGATTTTAATTCATATAACGATATTTAGGGTAGTGTTCGTACATATGTCCGTGGTAGAATTGTTGAATCTTTTATTAAATACTGGTGCTAACACGCATTTTAGTTTGGCAAGTGGCACATACTCAGCAATAGATAGGTCTCTGCAGTGCAGTTCTTGCACCCATGCTGGCATGGCGTGTATTTGACGATCTATGAGGTAGTGATCACTTCCCAGTAATTTTAGACTTAAACCTTTATCGAGCACCACGCAAATTACCCCTTTGTCATCTGAAGCGTGCTGACTGGACTAAATATAAAACTCGTGTCCAACTAGTTGATCAAGAAGCTTTGCCCCTGAATGATTAGGTTGAGTACTTAAACCGTGAAATTTTACGAGCTGCCAGATGTTCCATCCCACAGTCCGGCCGAACGATGAGCTCGAACTAGCACGACGACGGCGCAGTCGTGCTCTACGGCTGTTCAACCGATGTCCTACAGCGGCAAATTTAAATGTAGTTCGACAGTCACAAGCTTATATTTGACGTCTCATGAAACAAACTCGGCGTACATCCTTTCGTGAATACGTATCTTCCATTGATTCACAAACGCCAATCAGAGACGTGTGGGAACGGGTCAGACGTTTCAAGGCAACTGTCGCTCGGAGCCATTGACTCCTCTGAAGCGTAACAATGTCGTGCATACTGACCCAGACGAGATAGCTAATCTTTTTGGAGCAGCCTTCGCAGCAATATCCAGCTCCCAGCACTATAGTGCTAATTTCGTAAACATTAAACTACAGGTAGAGATAATACCTCTACGGTTTCACACTAATAATTTAGAACAATATAATATCGCTTTTACCGAGTGTTAACTTGAAACTGCCTTACGGGTTGTTAGAAACGCATCCCCTAGACTGGATGACATTCATTATGAAATGCTGCGACATTTTCCCTCCCAAGGAAAGGTCTTGCTAAACCTGTATAATCAGATCTGGAGGACTCATTGGCGAGAAGCTATTGTAATCCCGATTCTGAAACCTGACAAAGATAAACCCCACAAATTACCGGCCCATTGCTCTCACTAGCTGCGTATGTAAGCTATTTGAGAGAATGATAAACCAACGCCTAATGTGGTACTTGGATCATAACAGCTTGCTTTCTAATGATCAGTGGGGTTTCGCCAATATCGATCAACTGTCGACCATCTTGTCAGGTTAGAGTCTATTGTTCAGAACGCATTGCTCTGGACTGAACACGTTCTCGCTGTGTTCTTCGACTTAGAGAAGGCCTATGATACTACCTGGAGGTATGGTATATTACACCAGCTTAATGTATATTACATTAGGGGCCAAATGGCCCATTTTATAAAAAAAATTCTTATATGTCGCTATTTTCGTGTCCGTGTTGATGGTTTCTCAGAGCGTTATTTACAGAATAATGGCGTACCTCAAGGAAATGAGCTGAGCGTAACACTGTTCGCTATTGCAGTGAATAGTGTTATAGCTTGTATTCACCCTCCTGTGCAAGGTCTTTTATATGTTGACGACCTGACGATTGTCTGTAAATCTGCGAATGTCAACCTCGCAGTCCGGCAGATCCAGCTGACGCTTAACCGTCTTGTCGACTGGTCACACCAGACTGGCTTTCGTTTTTCACCTACGAAGAGTCTGTGTACACTTCTGCCTTAAACGAAATGGTTTTGTGGATCCGGACCTCTTTGTTGGAGACAGACAACTCCAGTTCGTCGAGGAGGACATGAAGTTAAATTGGCGTAGTCACCGTCGCCAAATTAAAATTTCCTGTACCAGAGCTCTGAATTTGCTACGTATTTTAAGTCATCCCACTTGGGGTACTGATCGTACAACCTTGTTGCGCCTTTATCGCGCACTCATTCTATCGAAACTTCATTATGGTTTTCACGCATATTCCTCTGCACGCTTCTCTTCTTTACATACACTTGACAGCCTCCATCATGCTGGAATTCGACTCTCCACCGGCGCGTATCGCACAAGTCCTGTCACTAATCTTTGTGTTGATGCCGCTGCACCTCTGCTTGAGATCCATAGGATGTACCATGTGCTAAACTGTCTTGCTAAGGTATCATCTTTAGCAGGCCACCGAGCACATAACTTTGTAGTATACCCAGTCCAACGTGTGCTATATGCACGCAGTGTTCACGCTACCCGACCACTTGGCATCCGAGCATCAGAATTGTTGGAGAATTTGAATGCAGACCACCCAACTGTCTGCCCCGTCCGTTTTAGTCTCCGTTCCCCGTGGACACTTGCCCGCCCACGGATTGATATCTCTTATCCAGTCTAAAGAAATCGGAGACGTCCATGATTGAATTCCAGCAACGTTTTCGTGCGTTGCAGGGTCAGTTCCTGCGATTTAACCCTGTTTTCACCGATGGGTCCAAATCAGATGAATCCATTGGATGCGCTTTTGTTGTAGGTGGAGAAGCCAAGCAATTTTGTCTTAATCCTGTAGACGAGTACCATACTAAAACCTATTTCGTGTGAAGTGGCCAGGGGAGTATCTACAGTTTATCCACTTAGCAATTACTAATACATAATATTCAAGATACGCTATATATTTATACGAATGTAATATATATATATATATATATATTTATTTATTTTGTGTGTGTGTAAAAGTGTGTGTGTGTGTAAATTGTACTAAATTTTTTCTTTGTTTACATCTTGCTTTGCTAGTTTTTTATTTCACATAATGTACCATGCATTATCAATTCATTTGCAATGCAGGAATTCTAATTTGACGCTGGGATCAAGACAGCTTAATAAATCTCATTATTCAATCTCCTATAAAGGAATATTATATCGTTAGGAAGTGTTCTTTGACCTTTATCATTTTTAGCAATTACAAATCTACAGCAATGCGAAGCAAGATATTCCACATACCACTTCCGATAGAGATTTTGACAGATTTGGTGCAGGTAAAGTATCCCTTCTGCTTGTGCGATTCAACTGAAATTTGATATCTGAGTGTTGCTTGTCTTAGTGAAGACGTATACCATTTAATGTGTTTTAAAGTCCTAGTTACATGGAGAAGATCGAGTATGTGTGTAGGTAAAGTACCATATCCGTGTGACCAATTTTGTCCAAAAGTTGACACGAATATACAATTTTTAAATTTCATTCATATAGCTCTATCCGTTTTCAAGTAATCGTGTTCATATAGATACAGACTATCTCTGGCTGTTCTAGCTAGGGCAAAAATAGGCATATCTTTGTACATCCAAATCAGTTTATTAATATTTACTTATACCCTTTTTATTTCTCCCGCTTTCTTTCCGCAGCATGCGACATCAAATGCATATTTTTTTCTCTATTTACGTATCAGTCTTTAAGGTTGCAGTACTTATGACTGATATCCCTCGGAATGAGGTTTTCATTTTTCAACATTCACACACTAGTCTCGCACGCACATAGTGTGAACGTTGAATGATTAACGTACAGCCTATTCCAGAAAGGTTGACAGCATTGATTAGGCTGTTTTGAGCTGAAAATTTTCCAAGTCCAACTTCGGGCATCTTCGGAAACAGTAAACCAAAGATGCCATTTTCGAGCCCTGGAAGGAAGGATGAACCTTTGCAATGGGACAAAAGATGTGCAGATGTTTTTTTTTTCTTCTTTTAAGTGCAATAAGACATGTTGAAATGTTATTAAGTGTAGAAAAAAGTAATTCGTTCAAATACGTAATGATACAGTATTTCGTAACCATCCATACATCTGAGCACGTGATCGCTTTTTCACCTACGTTTCCATACGTAAAAGCACATTTGCAATGAAAGTGAAGACAACAAATTTAGTTCTCGCATTGATACAAGTAGTGCAATAAACAAGAGAGATGAGAGAAAAACAGCAGCATTTGCAGCATATATGAATGTCATTGTCTTGAACACCGAAAATGCAGTCATTTTTCTTCAGAAGGAGTTCTATCAGAAAGAAGTAGATAGATGTGTTCATGTTAGCTCAGTGGTAGAGCGTGAGGTTGTGGGTTCGAATCCAGTTCTGAAAAATTTATTTTATGTAATGATATATTCCTCAAAACATGAATAATTAGATAAAATAATAATAATCAGTTTTATATGTATCCATACAAGCATTTCAGGATATAAGTAGTTTTGTTTAAAATATAACATCAGAGAAGTGGTGGGTGTTGACAGAACGTCGGTATATTATAATTGAACGTTAAATACAAATCAAGTAAATGTTTTTATATCCAAAGTCGGATCAAGATGCCATACAGCAAGGCAATCAGCCATTCACGACCCTCAAAATTCATAAAAATTCAATATCTCCTAAGCTCATGATCCCCACGAACGATGAGTCATTCAAGAGACTAAACTGTACATCACTAAAGAAATACTCTGAAATGCTTGTTTCGTATGGAAGTGGTGAGGCTTTGATCTTTATATCTTGGTTGCAAATTCTATTTTTTGTCATCTGATGAAGAGAAGTTAGAAAAATGCTTAACTTGACCAGGGCTCGAACCCATGTCCGTGTGGCATTGGTTTAGAAACCAGCGGTTTTAATCATGAGCTACTTTTACAACTAGGAAAATATTGCCGAGATTAGTCTTACTAAAACACCACCAGATTTTAGTCACGCTAAGTGGACGATTTTATACATTGGTGATTTTAGATAAGGAAGATTAGATTGGCTTGGGTTAGTGATAGTAAAATTGGGTCATTCCTGAATAATTTAGATAACTGTTAAATCACCATTGTAGAAAAAAAAATAGTTTTCGTATGTGGGTTCCTACATACTTAAAGTTACCAGAACGACTTTTAAAGAAATGTTATGCAAAGTTACCTTGATACCATATTTCAGACAATTTCATGAGACATTTAAGCCCGAAATCCGGCATTTTTTTTTCGCAAAGGGGCCATGTTTGAACATCCCTAGAAGAGGAGTGTGATTTAGGGCCATGATTTTTTTGTATGCATACACTCGGTCGGTAGGTCTAAATATTACAAAATGCAGTCTCCTCCACTCTCCAGTCATATCGTCGCGTTTCGGCCCGTATATTTTTCTCAAAACCTTATTTTCAAATACACGTAATTTATGTTCATTTGCTAGGGTCGTACTCCAACTTTCGCAACCGTAAAGTATTACCGGTAGAATAACCGTTCTGTATATTTTTAATTTCAATTTCCTTTATTAATCGCAATGTTAGAAGTTTTTGGACTGAATAGAAACATGCGTTGCCCGATACTAAGCGAATGTTTATTTCTTCCGTGACCTCATTTTTGCTTGTTACGTATGCTCCCAAGTATTTAAATTTGTTTACTTTCTCTATGACCTCATCCCTAATTCTGTTTTTATTTCCTTCATTCCCTGTTTTTCGGCTTGTTATGTATTTTGTTATATCTATGTTTACCTGTAGACCTATCTCATCGCACGCTTCTACTAAGACATCGGTGTTGCTTTGTAGTGCATCTATATCGTTCCCTATGAAATCTACATCCGCGTATACAAACAGTTGATTCAAAACCATTCAATGATAGTCCCTTTTTGTCCCCTTTAATTTTTAAAATCGCATATTCTAACGCGAAGTTAAACAGTAGTGGTGACAAGGCATCGCCTTGTTTCAATCCGTTGCGAATCTTGAAACGATCCGACATCATATTACCTATCCGTACTCTGCTTATGGGGTCGCGGAGACACATCTTCACTAGTTGAACCAATTCTTTCGGAATTCCAAATCGTATCAGGATACTGTATAACTTTTCCCTTTTGATAGAATCATATGCTTTCTTAAAGTCAATGAATAGCTGATGAACCGTCCCACTGTATTCCCATTTCTTCTCCAAAATTTGTCTCAAGGTAAAAATCTGGTCCAACGTGGATCTATTTCATCTAAATCCACATTGGTGATCTCCAATTATTTCATCTACGTATACACTTAGGCGTGTTAGCAGAATATTACTTAATACCTTGTAACAGGTTGGAAGTAACGAGATTCCGCGGTATTTATTACAGTCCGAATTATCGCCTTTTTGTAAATCGGGACTATTATTGATGTTTTCCATTCCTTTGGTAGCTCCTCCTTTCTCCATATAGCACTTATCAATTTATATAGTTCCTTAGTTAGTGCCGTTCCTCCCGCTTTGATTAATTCGGCTGGAATATTGTCTATTTCTGGTGATTTGAAATTTTTCAATTTCTTAACCGACATTTTGATATCGATCTCACTAGGTTCGGGAATCCACGGTTCTGCGGTATGGATTTTAGATTCCTTTGTTTGTTCCCCGTTGTGTACATTAAGAAGTTTGTCGAAATAACTTTTCCACACATCGACAATTTTAGTCTGATCAACCTGGAGATTTCCACGTTCATTTCTAATCATTCCTAACGAGTTTACCCCTTTGTGTAGATCTCGTATGTTATTTATCTTGCCGTTTTCCTCTGTCGCCTAAATTTTCTGCGTCAGATATTCTCGCTTTTTAGGTAGATTTCGAAGAAAATATACCTATTGAGATCGGTACGATAT
>JAGDQP010004087.1:31565-59220 GCA_022664845.1 Lepisma saccharinum | reverse complement strand
ATATATATATATATATATATATATATATATATATATTAACACGCTAGCGGCCATAATTTTGAAGATATTTGAACCAAATTTTTATATGTTGTTTCTAGGCTTAATAGCTCGGTTAAGTTCGTTAATGAGCAAAATCGGTCGCCATCTTGGATCCAAAATGGCCGCCGAACCCATTGTTGTATAGAATACACAGCCTAAACCGCTGGGGCTATTGAAATCAAATTTGGTATAAAGGTACATCATCACTTTTTGATTATGAAAATGTTACCTAATGAGTTCAAAGACGCCATCTTGAATCCAAAATGGCGGACCTAAAAATCCATTTTCCACACCGTTTGAGCTAGAGATACGAAATTTGGCATAAAGGTGCATTATGACGAGTAGCTTAGGGAAATATCACAACATTTGGGAAAAGTCGCCATCTTGGATCCAAAATGACCGCCCAAAATCCCATTTTGCACACAGTTTGAGCTGGATAAATGAAATTTTACTTGAAGTTGTACTATCACAAGTAGGTCACGACAAAATAAGAAAACTTTCAAAAAGTCGTCAACTTGGATCCAAAATGGCCGCCCCAAAAACCCAATTTCCAAATCATTGAAGGTAGAGAAACGAAATTTTCTCTGAAGGTGTATGACCAAGAGTAGGTTACAATAAATGGGGCAAATCTTCCCTTTGGGGGCGCAGCCAACCGTGGGATGGTGAAGATGTACTCCGTGGTGGTGTAGTGCTGCAGTGAGATTTTGGTTAAGATAAAGGAGGCGCTTCCTCTCAAAAGCACTGAAGTTGAGGTCGAGCCCAGGCTCCCAGCGAAACTTCGAAATCTACCTCAGCCTGTAGGCCTACCGAAAGGGATTTTTGTATCTGAACCCGAGTGTGGCGTTTCGTTTCGCGTTACTGTAGTAGTTAATATTTGCTTCGCTTTTATTGCTTAGCCATCGTTGCCTTGCTTGTTTTTTGTTCCTCATGAAGCTTAAGGCATTCTTCATCAAACCAAGGTTTGTTTCTTCCCACCTACACGTTCCTTCGCTGCGCTCTGAACTGTTTCAGGAATTGCCTCCCACATTTTACTTACATCAATTTCAATATTAGTATAATTATTATTACTCGAGTCGGCCAGGATTTCGAACCTATTTGAGAGTTTGAGTTGGTAATATGCTTTTATGCTCGGATTATACAATCGTTTAACTTCGAATTTCAGTTGTTTGAGCCCCTTGTTTTATCTGTTCGCGTTGCGTAACTTTTCCCTTACTTTTGTGATTACTAATTGATGGTCAGTGTCACTTTCCGCTCCTCTGTACGACCTAACATCCATTATGTTGGTGTGTCTTCGTCTGTCTACTAATACGTGATCGATCTGGTTGAGAGTTTTGCCGTCCGAGTACATGTTTATAAGAGTAAAAAGACTCCACCCACCATTTCGGAAAGGGCCTAACGGGGTTAGATGGTAAAAAGTGCCTTGGAAGGAATCGTGGTAAATAAATAAATAATAATAATAATACTAATAATAAAAATTACCATATTCACCATCAAAAATGATGGCTCTCCACCAAATGTCATCTCATCTAACCTAACCTAAGATTCTAATCTAACCTAACCTCAGATTAGTGTTTTTTTTGGTAGTTTAGCGATATCTCAGTCGGATTTGCACCTACGATGACCGTTTTTTAAAAAATGAAAATTTTTTCAACTTCTACACGATGGTAACTTTTGCAGATTCGTTGGCGCAAAATTAAAATTGTGAGAGAGATTAGAAAATTTGAAAACTGAATTTTAGAAAACTAAGACAACAGTTAGCTCGAAAAAAAAAATGAGCCTATGTATTTTTAATGGTTCTATATCTATGTTGGGATGTTCTAAAGTGGTAGAACATAACCAGAAAAATTAAAGAAAAAAGCAAAAAAAAAAAAAATTTTTTTTTTTAAATTTTTAAGGCGTTGTACATTTCTTTCTTTAGCTCATAATGGTTCGTGGTGTACTCAATACTTGGAACGTTATTTTAAGTAACTTCTCGACGTGATACAATGATGAAATTTTGCACAGCGACGTAAGTCATGTAACAATAAAACATTCCATTGTTACTTTTACATATTTCTATAAATGGATATAATTTAAAAACATATATTAATATTTTGTTATTGCAGATCTCTTTATCCTAAAATAAATAGTAGCCTGCACCGGGCTGGATTCGGCTTGTTGCAGAACACTTCATGATTTGAGCCACACAATATTAGCTTGAGAAACTATGAACACCGCAATTACCCGAAGAAAATTAATAAAACTGACTTTCTCAACGGTGCAAATTAACCAGCACAACTCCATCAGTTGAGCACAAATATTGGAAATAAGACACGTGACTAGGCTTCTTACGTAACACGTGCACTGTAAATACAAGTTCGAAAGAGCCGTTTGCTAGGTCATCTTCCTGGATGACTGGTCTAGACGTTGGCTTCTTGAGTGGAAGGTCTCTGGTTCGAATCTCGCCCGGGACAACACTTTCTTCTTTTTTCTTCAAATATATATTTTTATATGTTCATATTTAATATTTAATAATTGCTAGGATGTGTATAAATAACAGATTGCTTCTGAAAGCTAGGATGTTCGGATGCACAACTAGCGAGGTGTGCAAGAGGGGGCACGGTGCGTCCAAAGGGAGCTGGGCGGCGGAGCCGCAGCCCAGGTTATCGGCGGGCATACGCACAAGTGTTGGTAATATTCCATTCCACCTGTCAATTTTCTATTTGGTACACACAAAATTCATTTTATGTTATCCTAATCCCTGTGCTGTTCATTTGCACGGTCGTGACAGTCGTAATAAATAACTTTTTAAAGTCATATTTTACTACTACTACTACTACTACTACTACTACTACTACTAAAAAAAAATCATGCATGATTAAAAAGAACTGATGGTGCGCGCAATTTCAAGAATTTATAAAGTGACTCTCTATAAGAGCGCGCCCTATGATTTTCTTTTTAATCAGCTCTTCCAACCTGAGGTTTTGTGACAACTTGTATAAGAACCAGCGGTGCTCTAGTAGATAGCATTAGGAAGTCAATTATTCAATTACCGAATTCCAGAATGTCGAGATTTCGGAATTTCGGAATTGTAGAAGGTGGAAATACCATACTCAAAAATATGAAACATAACATAAAACTTGACAGGATTGTAGAAATGAAACTGTATAATTCCGCACTTTCCCTAATGGAAGTAAATTCGAAAATTTTACTGTCATTTTCTTTCTTTTCATTTTTCAAAGATTTGCTACATTGAGACTCCGGGGTTTCGGAATATCCCAAGTTTAATACAACATTTTCAACTGATATAAGTAGCATTGTCATCGAACACCGGAAATTTAAGTTATGTTTCTTCAGAATGGGTTTGTAGGTGTGTTCATGTTAGCTCAGTGGTAGAGCGCGGGATTCCTACTCGTCAGGTCTTGATTTCGAATCCAAGAGAGACCTTTTCTTTTTCTTTGGTAGAATTCCACAAAAGTATGATGCAAGGAGTGGTTGCTACGAGAAACATTTTCAGAAAAGTTTAGGTAGCCCTAAAACTGGCTGTTTTTGGGGGACACTAATATTGTCCAATCACACGTTCCATTCTTCTGGGCATGGAATCTATTAGATTGGGTAACAAATCAATCTCCTTGCCCTACCTCCAGCCATGCCTCGGAAACATGGCCCCACAGGTCATCCCGAGTTTTGTGGATCTTCCTCAGGCCAACTCCCCCTAAGAGTACGCTTCACCTCCACCCACATATTTTCCATAGGATTGAGGTCTGCTCCACAAGGCAGCCAGTCAATTAAATCAACCTTTGGCTGCCCAGCAAACCATTCGTGAACCACAGGGGAAGTATGTATTGGAAACTGGTCTTGCTGGAACTGAATAACACCATGAGGCTGAAGTACTCGTACTGATTGCACCATGATGTAACTCATGATGTGTAAGTACTGAGCACTGTCTAGGTGCCCTTCCAATTCTGTGTAGCTGCCCTACACCGCGACAGGAAATCCAACTCCAACATGAAATAGATACACGACCACTGCGATTGCAAGCAGCCACATATCCAGGGTCATATCGGGTGCCCCTCGGACGATACACAAAACGACGCTTCTCATTTGATGTTTTGAATATAGATTCATCTGAGAAAACTACGTTTTCCCAGTTGCTATCCACATTCGCATGTGCAAATGCGAGTCGGTAAATTTTTTGTTCATCCGAGAGTTTTTCCTTCACGGCAGCAACACGGTCACGTAATCCAACCTGACGAAGCCTTCGGAGCACTGTCTGCGTACTACTAGGAAAGTGTGAAGCTTCCTTTAGCTGTCCAGGTGTCCTTAGTGGGTCTAACCGGGCTTCCTTTACTGATACTGCATCTTCCGTCTCGGTAGACACATGAGGACGACTAGGAGATCGTAAATTGCCAGTCTGACCTGTAGTACGATATTGCCGAATCCATCGCCTGAGTGTAGCGGCCGGGATACCCATTCGTTTCCCAGCTGTAGTATAGCCCTCTAACTACAAGAAGATAATTACAGCTGATCGTCTGTCCATGATCAGCATTGCTATGAGCAGCGAAAAAACTAATAACAGCAGGTAACTGGCATTACGATGATTAAGTGCACTGCACGCCCATTGTGGGGAACGATTTCGTTAACATTCGCGCAAGGAAGCTTAAAATAGCGCAAGAAATATAAAATAATGATTTTCCTAAGTTCATTTTCATAAATAAGAAATGCGGTTTGTTAACGAAGTTTATTTATTTAATTTAATTTATTTATTTAAAAAGAGTACATCATATAAAACAACATAATTGCAGTTATACTGTTAACTGTTATACTACCTTTACACGTATAAAATATACATTCTGGAGATAAATCTAGAAAAAGCATCCACAGTCTTGCTCTGTTACGAAAACAGACTGAAATAATTCCAATTTAATCTTCTATATCTAAAATCACTAACGTATAAAATGGTCCACTTAGCGTGACTCAATCTGATTGTGGTGTTTTAGGAAAAGATTTGTCTTATTGAAAGTCTTAATAAGACATAAGGCAACATTTCTCTAGTTGTAAAAGTAGCTCATGGCTAAAACCTTTGCTTTCTAAACCAACACTACACGAACGTGGGTTCGAGCCCTGGTCAGGTCAAGTATTTTTCCTATTAGTTAATAAGACAATAATAACTTCTCTTCATATGACAGAAGCATAGAATTTGGCAACGAGAGAGAGAGGGAGAGGTAGGAAGAACTTCGGTCTTCTTTACTGAAGAGCAGTTTAGTATCTTAGTGACTCATCGTTCATGGGGATGATGAGCTTTGGAGATACTGAATTTGTATGAACTTTGGGGATCGTGAATTTGCTGTATGGCACTTTGATTCGACTTTGGATATAACATTTATTTAATTTGTATTTAACGTTCAATTATACCGACATTGTCAACACCCACCCTTTTCTGATGTTATATTTTAAACATAGTAATTACTTATGTCCTGAAATGCTTGTATGGATACATATAAAACTGATTATCATCATTTTCTAATTATTCATGCTTTGAGGAATATATCATTACATAACATAAATTTTCCAGAACTGATTCGAACCCACGACCTCACGATTAGAAGTCACGCGCTCTACCACTGAGCTAACATGAACACATCTATCTACTTCTTTCTGATAGAACTCCTGAAGAATCATGACTGAATTTTCAGTGTTCAATTCAATGACATTGATATACGTTGCAAATGCTGCCGTTTTTCTCCTTTCTTTTGTTTGTTGTACTATGAATGCGAGAACTAAATTTGTTGTCTTCACTTTCATTGCTTTTACGTATGGAAACGTAGGTGACAAAACGATCACGTGCTCAGATGTATGGATAGTTTCGAAATATTGTATCATTACGTATGTTACTTTTTTCTACAATTAATAACATTTCAACATGTCTTATTGCACTTAAAAGAAGAAGAGGAACATTTCCACATTTTTTCCCAATTGCGAAGGTTCACCCTTCCTTCTAGGGCTGGAACCTGACATCTTTGGTTTCCGAAGATATCCGAAGTTGGACTTTTCAGCTGAAAATTGCCGTAATCAATGAGGTCATCCTCTTTGGAATAGGGTGTACGTCAATTGGCATGTGATAGAGCGGAACTACAGTTGCCAACAATTCTTTCGAAACTAGAAAGAAAGAAGACTGAGAGAGACAACATATCATTCAACGCTCTTCTGCCTTTTTGTTTGTCAGCGAACGAAAGTGCTGCGCGCTATACTTTGTCATCCGAAACATGCAAATTGGAACCGCGGCTTCAAAAGAAAAATCTGGATAGTTTAAATATTGATTGCTACTACTACCACTACTACTACTAGTATTAATGAAATTTATAGTAATACTACTGCTACTACTACTAGAGTAGTAGTAGTATTAATAGAAGTCGTAGTAGCAGCATCAGTATATCTGCACCATAGGAGCGCAGCACCCGTTGAGTCTGGGTACGATAAAGGGGCCATCCCAAAGTCCGCCGCGGGAAGTTAGTATTGGTAAATGTCTCAACGGGTGGTCAAATCAGCTAGTAACTGATGAAGCATAATTTGGATTTAAATTAAGAAAACAAAATGAAAAATACACGTATAAGTATAAAATAAGCTCATTCAAAACTAAAACATTAGAACTAAATAACACAAAAATAAAGAAGATTTAACGAATAAAAAGTTGAAGTGCTTTTCCAGGGATTCGAACCTCAATCGTGATTTCACTCTAGAGACAAGAATTTAATATTGGAAGGTCGAACTAACAGCCTTAAGTCTTTCACTGTACGCGTCAACACAATACATATTACGTTACGGAATATCAGAGCATGAGTCAACTGTAGCAAAAGCTTTCTTGCTCAAGGCTAGAGGTTACAGTCGCTTTGTTCCTTATTTCCTATTCATGTTGAAATTGATAATACGCCAATATTAAGAGAAGTCTTGTCGTTTAAACATTTTTCTGTGATTTGAGGTGGTATGAGTCATGTTGTCAGTTTTAAATTCGATGCTCCACAAGCTACTAAAGATACTACATAATTTGTCGAAAATTAAGAGAAATTATGTATGAAGGTCATTTGTAAAATTTTGTAATGTTCGTTGAATTTCTTGCTTAACACCAACAAAATTATATTAAATATCGATGAACACAAGTATTTTACACAGTTATGAAAAAAAATGTGTAATGTATTTATCGAGGATCTGAGTGATACTGAATTTGAAATTTATTTACGGCCTTTAGGCATCTAAGGCTCAGGCCCGGATAAGAGAGAGGAAAGGATTTGGGAAGATGTCGCCCAGGGCCTATGTTGAAGGTGGCATTCCGACATTTCCCTTTTGTTACAGGAAACATCTGTCAGGATAGTCGGCCACTGGAACCACGACCTCCCGAGTGTTACGCCAACGCTTTACCATTGAGCTACGGTGGCTTGGTTAGTATGATACTGAAGCAAAAATTAATTAGTATTTCAAGGAAATTAAAAGTTTAAGCTTAAAGGTACTCCATTAAAAAAAAAAAATCTAACAAGTAAGTCCATCCTTTAAACAAAAGGATTATTTAAAGCAGTTTAGAAGAAGTAATATGGTAATAGAGGGAATCCGTTTCAGGCTTAAGCAGCACGTGCTGTGAGTACTTATACAACCACTCTGTCCGTCTCTCGACAACTTCCAACTCGTATCTTCTAAGACAACATAAAGCATTAAAGCATGATGCCACGGCTACGTCTCCTTATTCACTGTCTCCTGCCAAGCAATTGTTCGGAGTTACTTGAACAAAAACACTAATTTAAAAATAAATTTAAGTGAACAGATTTGGCGACTTCTTCGTGGCAAAAAAAGGGATATATGTTGTCCCGTTAACAATTTGCCGGGACAACGGGACACACAACACAAAATTAGTCTCCTTAAAAATGGGTCGTCTGGTCACCCTACTAGAGGCCTAAAGCGCCATCATTAAAATTTAATTTAATTCAATTCAATAAATAAATGGAGAAAATACATTTACCTGCTTATTTCTCTTGCGTCGTTGAAACTAGCAGACAGTAGGTGCGCTTGTCTGATACCTTACTCGTAACGTAATAAAAATCGTCCTATCAAACAGTCAGTTAATACTAAGTATAATATAATTTAAAAGAATTAATCACGCAGTCCGCAAAAAATATTCAGGACGGAGAGTCGACTCGATCTAACAACCCTTTGCTTCGGGGTCGCCAAACTTAACCACTACGCCACAGACCGCGCTGCACTATCGATCTTTCATGAGCGTTTATTAGCACAGCATTGAATTTTCTTCACTTCGATATTTAAAACCAGTCTTGTTTTTCGTCGCTCTTTCTCGGGGATGTAATAGTTTCTGCTACATGATTATGCAATGCATATGTTATATCTATAACTTTTGTTTGTGTAATGTTTCATTTGAAAGAACATTGTCTGTAATCTCAGTTGCTAGTATAACAAAAGATATACACAGTTTCATAGAGCCAAGAGAAATATCCCTTCTTTACTCTCAATTTCCCAGTTGCTAAATCTCTCAGTTTTGGACTTAATTTTTTTCGATCATCCCCATGTGTGTTTTTTTTTTTTTGTTCCTTTATTTAAATTTTGTCACGGAAATTAGTTTTTACATACCTCATATGTATAACAATATAGCGAACGACAGAATTCAAGGAGAAAAATATTGGTCAAAAACTGTCAAATAGAGATGCGAAAATTTTTTTGAGCATGAGTATACAACATCGGTATCATTTGATGTATGAAATGGTGTCTGAAAGTTTAAGTTCTTCTTAAAAAAAATCGATCGTTTCTATAAGCTTGGTAACGTTTTTTGCCATGCTCTTTTATATTTAAAAGACGTAAAGCAGTTTTCCGTGGTACAAGGTCTGGGTGAGAAAGTTACAAAGTTTCATTTCACTTGATACTTCATATGGATTTCCTCTACTTACCATAAATCCATAAACCCTATTATCAAATGCATATTAGTAGATACGTTACTACTGTTAGCATCAGTGATTTCTGTGAAAGCGTTGAATATGGCTAGCGCCTCATGATATATTAACTCCCACTATTACATAAATTTGCTGCCATGTTTGTGCATTTATTCATTTTTAGCTTTTTTATGATCTCCGTATTATCTGCTCAAGCCTCATGTTTGAGGCAACACTGAAAGGTCGGTTAGTTTCGCTTACTACGAAAGGCGATGAATTTTTTACATACGTCAGGAAATTCTTTTGACAAGGTCATTTTCTTTAGATACCACGATCCATACCGTAGATAGTTGATGCTGTTAGATCCATGGAACATGGGAAGAATACATTGAATAGCTTGGAGGTGTACCAATTACTTCCTCTGTCAGCTGCTGTTAAAACTTTAACAGGTGTACTAGTTCGAGGAATGTTCCAAAATTTAGTTAATTCAGACTTTTGGTCACACTCGTTGGAAAATTGTTGGAAGTCATCACACAATTGATATACAAGATGAAAACTCTTTAAACGCAGTAGGACATGTCTGCATGTTTTTTTCTTAAAATTGATCTTTCATGGTTTTAGCCCTATTAATAATTTGCATGTTACAATCTTTACTTTGACATTTTCAAATGCTACCCATTCTGTCTTAAGCAAAACTTTAAATATTTTCAGATCGGCAGTAAAGGCTTTCTGCTCATCAAACTGAAGCTTTCACACCGTACACTTCGTACTCAATAAATGCTTCTTTCAGGGTCCACCATTGAGCTCGTCCTGAAAGTTTGAAGGAAGTAGTACTTAGGTCTGCCTTCAGGTGGAAGAACACAGACGTGTAATCCCTGTACCCTGCAGCACATTTCACCAACAGCTGTAAGTACGTGAGCGGACAACATGGAAGGTGATCAGCAAGGACAGCGCTGGACAACGTGATTTCTGTGGAAAGAGGGTGTACTGTACAGACTGCGGAAATTCACAGGCGATTGGTGGCAATGTGTGAAGAGTGCGCACTGTCACGCGAAACCTTATACAACTGGGTGGACGGCTGGAGAAGTGGCCGCACATCAGCGGCGAAGGTAACCAGCTCTGGGGTGAAAGTGACAACACCAGTGAACAGTTCAAGAGTGGAGCGGATTATTCAGGACAACAAGTGCATCACGTTTACGGAACTGGAGGCAGACACAGGACATGCCAGAAGCACTCTGTACCGCATAGTGCACGAACACCGTAAGATGGGTAAGGTGTCTGCCAGGTGGGTTCCCAAATCCCTGAATGCTTCACAAAGACAACAGCGCAAGGACGTGAGAAGTGACCTGCAACGCTACAGCCAGGATTCAGAAGGCTTCATGTCCAAACTCGTTACTGGCGACGAGACTTGGCTGCACTACCATGAGCCAGACCAAAGCCCAATCAATGCAGTGGAAGCATCAAGGCAGCCCCACGCCAAAGAAGTTCCGTACACAGCCCTCCGTAGGCAAACGCATATCAACATTGTTCTGGGACAAGGATAGAATCATACTCATTGACTGGCTGGAACCCGGTACCACCATTAACAGCGAGTCATACGTGACAACGCTTCGGAGTTTGCGCCGTGCACTTCGTAGGAAACGACCAGGAAAATGGGCGAAAGGTGTGCTCCTGCAACACAACGCTCGTCCCCGCACGAGTCGGGCAACCACGACTGCCATTAAAGAGCTGGGGTTCCAGGTGCTGCCACACCCACCTTATTCTCGTGACTTGGCCCCTTCTGATTACCACCTTTTCGGGGCATTGAAGAAACCGCTGCGTGGCTTCGCCGACTCCCAGGAACTGCAAGACGATGTCCGGACGTGGGTGCAACAGACTCCGAAAAAGTTGTTCGCAGAGGGCATAGAGAAGTTGCCACATCGGTGGCGCAAGTGTGTAGTTCTTAATGGAGACTATGTTTAGAAAGTGGATGTATCTGCCGAGGCATAAAGGTTCTTATAAGTGTAAAAAAAAAAGTATAGATCAATATGGAACGCCCCTCGTACATAAAAACCTATGCACAATGAAGTTCCCAAGCATTAGAATTAAGTCAGCGAAGTCGGGTGGGTTACTCATTACGATATCTATAACTATATGAAACACACCATCAAAAATTACAGGCTTTCAGTTGTGAACAGAAATTGTGTAAATTTTCCAGTGCTAAGTAAACTAGTTTTGGCATGAAAGGCAATGCATAATAGGTGGTATGGCAGTTGATACCAAAGAACGGCACCCAGACCGGATTTCAGTACTACTTTCTTTTGAAATTCCATGTTTTACCAAACCTATTGCAGACTGTGTTATTCTGTTCTTTTGTGTTTCCTAAAGAAGGTTCTAGTCTACAACCAAACTGGAAGGCATGGTCGGTGGATTAGTCTTATGTAGTTCAGGAGTTTGACAGGACATACCTTTACTCGTATATTGAGTTCGTTGTCTTAAATTACACTGGGAGAGTGTTGGTTTCGTTGATACTTCTTTTGAACTAGGGTATACCTGGAAGTATCGTGTGAAGCATGAGTGTCAGATATACCTACCTGAGCAAAAAGTTGCCTAAAGGCCGTAAGAATTAAATTCAAATTCATTCAAAGTACCAGATATTGTTGATCGATCTTCATGATCAAAATTGTCCATACCATGCACAGTGAAGTTTTTATTAAAATGACTGTGTTGGTGTATTTCCGTCTTTACTAGCTTCAGTGGATATTATGCTGCTAACTGTTGCATTCTCTTTAAAATTCGTTAAGTAGCTTATGGAAACTAATGCTGTGTTCATGTATTTAATCAAATCTTCATTTTTGCTATATAACCAATCATATGTAAAAGCGTCTCCTTTCCACGATGAAGAGAATTATATAATTGAAATATCACCTTTGCAGAAAGACATTTTTGTTTCACTTAAGACCTTCAATCATCATCATGAATTACCTTTTCTGATGAACGTTGCTCTGAACCATCTGTGTCATCAGGGTAAGTTCTACTTTATATTATTGTCGTTTGCTAATGTTAAAAAGTGTGAACAAGAATATGTGCACATCTGGAATACGCATATTCCTGCATGAAGAATCACAAAAAAACTGACAAGGTCAACTAGTTTCTTCTTCCTAAAGAACTGAAGCTCTCTATCTTGTTCTTTATCAATGTCTTTGGAGTATACTATTAACTTCATTGTTCCTCACTGTCTCCTTCTGCTGTTTTATTCGTATCACGAATCTGAGAGTGTGAAACCATATCAATCTTTAAGCATAGAACCAATAACTTTTCACTTTTTGAAACGCCGCATCTTTTTGATTGGCTTTTGATCTTTAGGACTGGTCCTTGTAATACTATATTCATACAAATTTCTATGCATGTTTTGTGATATAGGATATCAGCACAAAATACTTGAGAGCGAGTCGAAGTCAGTCATGCGAGTAAACTTCATCTTCAAAGTAAAGTACTGCGGTTAAAATATTGTTCGCTTTTCTTGATTCACTCATCGAAACGTCTCTCGCACGCCATTATGACTTTGTTTACACTGGGTTGGTGTCGGTGGAAGAAATGGAGGATGATGTGATGGTGCTGAAGGTCTAGTTTGTGTCATTTCAACATCTACAAATGCACCGACCATAGTTTGTTCCTCAACTCATGTTTTAGCTATTCAATCGAGATATTTTTTTTTCAAAGTATGACTCGTAACACTCATTTAATAACACGATAAAGTCATCATTTTTAACTAAGTTAAGTCTCTTCGCAACTATGTCGTATCTTATAGCAGTTGCTTCTCTTATTCTTTTTCTAGAGTTCCACTTGTAATTGTTCTAGTACCGTCTGCATTCCGATGCTTTCTGACAAATACACTTTTTTTTAGGTCAAATGAAACATCTGGTCGTCACACACACATGCAAGTTTTGTTCCGTGTTCATGTTTAGAATTCTTTTTCTTTCATTTGAAACCCACATGTACTGAAGAATAAAAAAAACATTCATATAAAATTTGAATTATGATACACGAAAGATATCCTAATTCTACAGCAGTTGCTCTCAACCATTTTTGCTCAGTGCATATTATGCTTTGCGGTTAGGCCCTGTGGAACAACTGGGCTTTTCAGCATTAACATATAAAATAAAACATACTCGACAAATTTCTTTGAGTTACGCATGAACTGTGCGTGTCCAATTCGATCACGAATTGCGCTTTCTGTAAGGAACGACAAGCTCAAGTTTTTCATGAATAATTTGGAAAATAAATGTTTAAGCTCTTCAATTCTTTCCTTTTGTTTGCTTTTAGAAATTACTTCCATCATCTTTACCAGTAATATAACATCTCGAAAGTTTCGGGGCACACTAGTTGAGAACCACTGTTGGGAACCATCTTTAATTAAATCTAACATTAAATTTAATTATCTTAAGTATATAAGCACATGTACTAAATTCATACTTTTATAACATCAAGGAACCGAAATAGGCTTAGTGGAAGTTTTCTGGCCGCCATTTTGAAAAATGGCGTTTAAAAAAATCTTTGGCTACGATGTGATCTACCAGTTTCTAATTGCTAAATATGTGTACTAGGTGGTTGCACTGGCTAGACAAATCAGAGCTAAATTTGTTACGGAACCTATATACAGACACAAGAGTATTAAGCGTTATGTGCAGGATTTATGCAATTAAGCCCAATTATTACAAATTGAAAAAACTACAGGATCTACCCACAATATTTGGAGCTGCTTCATCAGTGACATAACGAGTCGTAATAAGACCAAGATGTGGAAATTGTCTCTACTTACAATAGTAAGAGAATGTTTTCCCTAGAAGTTTATTTCTAGAACAAAACCAACCCCCATGAACAGAACGTTCCATTTACAGCACGGACATATTTTTCAATATAATCACAAATTATGCAGCTGAAAACATTTATTTATTAAATCACAAGCTTACAAAAGAGGTGCAAAACTTGCATCTCGAACTGCTAGATGAAGCTGCCTTTTAAGTAGATACCAATAGTATGGAACTGTGCAGCCCGTTTTGGTGAAGCACCAGTTTATCCTAAGATAATGAATGTCAGAGGTTACGTTTGGAAGCCATAATTACACAAATAGTGTGTTGATAAGCGATAAGAATCATATGCATGTACGAAGTACAGATGCTTATCAGAATAATGGAAACACCTGAACGAAAGAGCAACTTACTAGATTAATATGGTGTCGGGCCACCTTTCGCCTTCAGAACAGCCTTGATGCGACGTGGGATGGAGGCATAGAGGTCGTGAATGGTAGCAAGTGGAATATTACACCATTCCTCGTGTAGGGCATCGGCCAGTTCTGTGAGAGAGGATGGAGGTGGAAATCGTCGCCGGAGTCGTGTTTCCAAGATGGACCACAGATGTTCAATTATGTTGAGATCTGGGGATTGGGCGGGCCAGGGGAGGTGTTGAACTTCATCCCGATGTTCCTCAAACCACGCTGCAACAACTCCAGCTGTGTGAATGGGTGCATTATCATCCTGGAATATGGCGTCATTGTCCGGGAACAACATCCGGACCATAGGATGCAAGTGGTCTCCTAAAATTGCGACATAATCGTTGGCAGTGATGCGTCCGCGAAGTGTGACCACAGGACCCAATGAAAACCATGATATTGCGGCCCACAGCATCACCGTGCCGCCGCCATGTTTCACAGTTGGGCGGAGACACTGCAGATCATACGCTTCTTTGGGCGTTCTCCACACATAAACACGGCCCGTGGTTTGGAATAGGGTGAATGGTGACTCATCCGACCATACCACACGTTTCCAGTCGTCAACGGTCCAAGTTGCATGGTCGCGGCACCATTTGCGGCGTGCTAAAGCGTTCTGGTCCCTGATGAGAGGTTTGGCCCGTGCAACACGACCCCGTAAGTTCATGTCATGTAATTCGCGGCGGACTGTGATTGTCGAAACAGGTTGGGGGAGGTGCTGATTGAGTTCCTCCGTCACTTGCGCCGCAGTGGCACGACGGTTCCGCGTGACAATGCGCTTTAATACCCGGCGTGCCCTGTCACTGATGCTTTTCTTCCGCCCACTGTTCCGCTTCCCCGATGTGGTTTTCCCGTGTGTTGTGTAGGCCGTCATCACCTTCGACACTGTCCCTGGCGACACACCTAACACACTAGCCACTGCCGTCACACTCACTCCACATAACCGCGCACCAACAATTTGCCCTCTTTGAAACTCTGAGAGGTCTCCCATTTTACACTACCTCCGTCTGCTGCAGCCACTGCACACTCCTGTTCCACGACGCCTGACGTAGTATGGAGACCGACCTAACACACCACCACCAGCAGTCCGGCGCTGCGGTCGCCACGACACCACTGCCAACCCATACATCTGACGTGTTGCCAACTACAGGTGTTTCCATTATTCTGATAAGCATCTGTATGTAGGTTTAACTATTTATGAAGTCACGAGGGAATATATGAAACAGTATGTTTGTGCACATTTTACATGTGAAGCATATGCGCGTACAAACGTCTCTTACATTTTGCCTGTATTGAGAAAAACTGGAAATAAGTTGAAACCTTTCAGCAGAGCGGTGTGGCGCTGAACGTTGTCATGGACTCCTGTTCCATCTGTCCAACACTGTTTAAAACTGCTACTTTTTCGTCACCGGATTAGCTGTCCGATGCGCGAAGCAGGCACTTTCTAGCGGGGGCTTGTCAGTGTTTTATGGAGTACTTACTGCTTCATGACTCGGCCATGAGTAAAAACTTGTTGCGTTACGCGGCCGGTATTTCCATCCCAGAATGACTTGTAGAAATATAAAATGAAGTAAAAGCTTGCACTTTTTTTTTTCCTCCCATTGGTGGATGTGCTGTTGTTCGTACCCTTCGCGAAGCTTTGTAGAAAAGTAGCAGAAGAAGTTGGGGCAACTTTTCATCAGTCGTAGCAGTGATAGCAATTTAGCCAAAGAAGCAGTAATAAATAGCTGCTACGTTAGTTTTTTTTTACCAAATCCTACTGTTCAAGCGTGTGGGAAGAGCATGTTGTAACACACACTTCCATGGGTTTTCTACTGCATTTCGTCTCAGGAATTTCTGAATACCGAGGCTATTAGTTGCAGTATGCTCAAACCAAATACAGATACATATCAAGGACACATCAGAGACCTTCGTGTCGTAAATAACTGTTTTCACCAAAATGTTATAGTTCGTTCGCGCATATGCCTCATATGACGAATTATCATATCTCGGACGAACATCATAGCAGTCGAAACAGCATTAGCTGGGTGCCATATGTGCCAGTTTCTTCACTGAATACTCGCGCACACTGTATACTTCCTTTAATACAAGATTTTCATGAAAATTACACCTGGCAGTAGCCTTCGCTCCGGATTGCGAAATTCGGATGAGGCGAGATTGTTTTAGGCATTTTTCATTGTTTTTCATTTTCACCAATCTTCACACCAACATTTAATCCTACTGTCAAGTATACATTTTACAAATCTGAGTATTCCGTTGAAGACCTGTCAGATGTCCAGCCAGTATAGTATCGCTTTGACTGCCATCAATGATTGATACGTGATATTAAATGCGGCAACTCCACAATTCAGGGAACAAAGGAAACTATACAGTATCTTCTAAGAAAGGAGTGTTTATTATTATTTCTTTATATTCAGGTGACTTTCGTCCCCGATTTCTTTAAAATGTAAAATAACTAATAATGCCTCAAGTCCCCCCCCCCCCCCCCAAATCCAGTTCGTCTGAGTAAAACGCATACCTGACAAAGGCCGCCAAATCTCAAAGTAAACAAACAGTATTCCCCACCATAACCTAAAAATGGTCATTTAACTATTGTTCTATCTCCCGGGCAGCAATACCATTTTGGAGAAATTTTCTTTCAAGAGCAAAGAAAAATCGCTAATGAAAATAGGGTTCATTTGGGCAATGTTAGTGGTAAAATAAACTTGAAATATGTCATGTGAAACTTTCGGTGAACAGCTTGTGTGAACTACATTGCCTGGTTGAGCCATTGTTGGGCAGAACTGTTGGAGGAACCATGCGTTCGGCAGTTTTACCTTCTGCCAACCAACGCATTGTTAAGATTGCCTCAACCAAACTACATTGAGTGACCGTTAAACGTGTATAAAACGTTGAAATGCTAAACCAAGCATTTATTCAGATGTAGTAACAAGGAAATGTAATGTTCTTGTGAAAGAAAGGTATTTTTTAATACCTAAGCGGGATTCAAACCAGAGCCCCATTTTTTTAAATACCTAAGCGGAATTAAAACCAGAGCCGCCCGGTTAGTACAACGCCGTCTGTACCTCTATAAGCTACGGGGACATCAGGAAACACTTTCGAAAAAGTATTTGTTGAGCATTGTTTCGTAAAATTAGTCCTTTGGGGTGTTAGTTTCGTAAAATCAGTTCGTTATGAGAAATTTCCGTTTGTTGGTCTGATTTCTGTTGGAAAAACCTGTATTTGCCAACGTTGAGATAGTTTGCCCTGTGTTGGGTTACTGTTGGCGGTACCACCAACAGCCATCCAACAGTGCTAACCATATTCTGCACTTGGCCCAACCGACATTGCTACATGGGGAGTTGCTAAAGACTGGATTCAGAGAAGGATGTATTCCAAGTGTTCGACTTCATGAACAGTTACTTTTCACGGTTCCAAATTTTGCGTGCCCCCGAAAAGAGCATGGAAAAATGGTCACTGTACATTCTTTATATATCTATAGATGATGTTTTTTTTTTCTTAACGCCTCGGAGTTATACAGGAAATAACTGGTTTTATTTGACATATTTAAATGTTATGACAGTGTTCATTATTTCGTGTATTTACTTCGACTGCAATTGAACAAATTGTGCACCACACTTCACAAAGCAAGTGCTTGTTTAAATATTGCGTTGTATATGACCTGTTCCCTCTCAGTTTGACCGGTACATGCCCTGCCTAATGTCGTATATTACTTTTGTATGGGCTCGTAATGAAATTTAACTCTGGTATTGCGCATTTTCCCGAATGAATAATTAAATTACCGAGATGTACCTTCTTGAAGTTCATTGTAGATCACAAACCCACAAGGTTGTATGCTGTACTTTCACATTTCACATGCTAGCAACTAATATAAAGAAGTTTTTTTAAATAGATATTTGTGTGTAGTTTGTGATGTCAAAAATATACTACCATATATTTGTACTCCCATATATCTGCTAATTTTGAAGAAAAAGAAATCGAAAATTCCAAGATTTAGTTCTGACATACTGATTAACCCACACCACAATGGAGTTTGCCGGGTTAACGACGTTCATGTGGGCAAATTTGAAAGTCTTTCCTTTCAATTCATAAGGAACAGCTATCTTAGTTTTTCGGTTCGACGCCCCGCAAGGAGTTTTTTTTTTTTTTGGGGGGGGGGGGATAAAGGGGGTGAAAAAAAACTTGATCCTGTAGTCCATCCAACTCCTTAGTTACAGTATAACTACGTCCTGGCGAAAGAACTGTCACCCAACTTGTGTACATACATATTTTAAATGTTACGATAGTCAAATGAAAAAAATATCTGCATCTAGTAGCAGGCAAGCAGAACAGTGTAGCAGCAAGAAAAAGCTACAAATATCGCTCAGAGTTAAATTGTGGAATTAGTTTTACCAGAAATTAGTGTAAAACTTAATTAAATTTATTGTGACAAACATTTTACAAACAAATGTTAGGATTTGCTTTGAAAACTAACTCAGTGAAGATGTTAAATTTTCTATTCCAAAAGAGAGAAACCAGACAACCATGTTTCTTCGTTTTTCTGTTGACATAGTGGGTTAAAAATTGCTATTAGTGATTGTACAAAACTGCTTAGGCTATCATCGGAGGCAATAATTGTAAATTTTTATCTGGATGACCGTTTTGTGATGAAAAGACATAAAATTGACAATATGAAAATTTCAGAACCCTTCACATTTTTCTTCGCAGGGTTCTTCGGTTGTTAGGAAGCAAGTTTCAACCAAACACATTAACTGGTTTCGGATTGTATAATAATAGCGGGAGAAAATGCTAGTTACATGTAAACATATTACTGCGGGGTGCGGCACGGAAAACCCAGTCCCTTCATAAGACATCAGAAACATAATCAATGATTAAAAAAAGTCAACACATAAAATGAAATGTAAGGTTTTGAATATGATTACTCACCTTCACACTAGGTGCTGAAAGTGTCCTCCGCCCACTTCAACACACTTGAGCATGTTCGAGTAGATTCATATATACACTTGTCAATTCTTGTGTGGTGATGCTATTGTTGACATCCTTGATGTTCTTGAGGTCTTGAGTTCTTCAATTGTGTGTGGATTTGTTTCGTATACTCTGCCCTTTAACAGTCCCCAGAAGTAAGTCACAAGTGGACAAGTCTGGTGACCGAGGAGGCCACAAGTCTTTGCTGATCGTCCTTTCTGGTGTAAACCTCTTTCACACGCGACAATGATGCATTCGATGTGTAGCTTGTTGAACCGTCCTGCTAAAAGTAACATAACCGACGCTCCTTTTCTGTCAAGTTCGAATAAAACTCCTCCAGGATTCCCAAATACACGGCACTGTTGGCTATGTTCTCAAAGAATATGGGCCCCATAACGCGTGTGGCGGAAATGGCACACCAAACACCAATCTTCTCTTCATGTAAGGGTTTCTGGTGGGTTGCGTGTGGATTTTCTATCGACCAATACCGGTTGTTTTGGGAATTTACGTACCCAGACAGGTGGAACCATGCCTCGTCACTCAGGATGAGCATTAGTGGGTCCAGAAACCCACTGGCAACATTTCTCAACAGCCATGAACAGAAATGCACCCTCTTCTGCAGGTGAGGCTCTTTCAGTTGTTGCACAACACTTATCCGGTACAGTTTTAACTTCAGCGCCTTTAAAACACGTCTGCAACTTCTCTCTCTCTCTCGCTGGAACCTGTTGACTGAATTTCCTGGTTGACTTATGAGGACTGCTTGCCATTATGCTCTGCACCTGCCTCTTTAATTCAGATGTGCAGACAGATGGTGGTCTGTTCCTGAGAGCATTTTGAACAGATCCTGTACGCCGCCATGTAATCAATTCCTGTATGGTGCTTTTTGCTGGCACAGAACGTCCTGGAAATTTCTCCTGAAACGAATTCCTTGTTTTCACAAAAGATCCAGTGCAAATGAACGCTTCAACAATGGCAACACGCTCGTGTATGGAATACGGTATTATCACACTCACCCGGCTTCACACAATGAGGACTTTTTCTCAGCTGGTTTGGACAGGTTCCACTGGCTGCAGCTGCCTTACACGTGCACCTGCAGGACACGTGTCTCGACCCGCCATCTCTTGGTAGAAAGCGAAAAGAAAGCGGAAAATAATTTAATTGTCGCCAAAAACGCAATATACCATGATATTACGACTGACCGGCTTTACGTGCCGCACCCTGTAGTTTATCCGTACTACATAACGGAAAAAATAGTACTTCGTATCATGAATGAGATTGCAGTTCATAAATCTTGTAGAACGTATTATTGCTTCTTCGAACTTTTAATATACGTAACATTCTTCTTGCTTGTACAGGAAAATATATCAAAGGCTTTAGTTTTGAGAATATTTTTGTTGATACCAACCATATGACTAATTTATCTACTATAAATAGCATCCTCACAGAAGGATATTGATACCATTCATGAGATTTTTGCAAGATTTTATGTTGATACCTGCGGAATATATCAAATATAGAAACAAGAACTGATTTCATATTTGATTCTTTTACAAGTCGCCGAAGAGTTTAGAACGAATTCAGTGTTCTACATGTGGATCATCAATCTGTCTTCACTCGAATAAAACACAACGGCTATTCCTGTACGAAAAGACAAATTTCGGTTTCCTAGTTCCAACAAAGTCACTTCGACTGTTTCAGATCAGTATCTTCTATAAGAATGCAGCAATATATGGTCAGATATGCAAGTCCTTCCCTAGTGCAATATCTTTTCCTGTCGCAACTGCATGCGTGTCCAATCAACAAACCGATTTAATACAATTTTAAAAATAATAATAATTTACCATGTTAGAGGAGGTTAGTACCCTATTATGCCCCATAAAATCGTACAGAAAACTATACTACCGGAGGGAGTGGTATTATCGAATGATACGTTATGGTTCTCCTGTTATACCAGTGTTCTTCTTTTATATTACCTTTAGAAATTGGGATTCAAAGAATTGTGGATTAGGCACATCATGTTGGGTGTACGACACGCCACGTACCAGTTCATATCATGGCCGAACGAATTGCAGTATACCATATATTTCCTACCTTATACTTCCCCCACCAATTCAATCGATACTGTTAGCATTTCGTACAAGTTTTATAAAACTGATCACATTGTAGAACTACGGGCGAATTAGGAACATCTCTTTAACATATGGGGAAAATATTTCTGTAGAGGAACTCCCACTAACATGTCCATAAATTACTTTTTTTTAAGGTCCTGCACACATTCATATGCAACATGCTTAAATGAACCCATTACACAACTTGATGCAACATAGTTTGGTTATGAAGATGTAGGTGGTTGTCTGCGACCATCACGAATCCTCCCATGGAAGAACGTGTGACTAGTTAATGTTTTAAGTGTGCAAGAGAATCATGTTTTTCAGCTGGAATACCTTGCCATTGCAGAAGTAAAGCAATTTCTGGAACTACCTATTAATTTAAGCTACTTTGTTTTATAAACAATGTAGGTAGATTTAGTATAAACAAGATTTATTCGGTTTCTCTCGTGTCTCTTACAATAATGATTAGTAATCACTTTTCAGTGCTTATACTATCTGAAACTTGTTAAGCACCCACAAAAGCATAAAAAAAAGACACCTCACATGCCTAGGAAATTCATTTTTAATATGCACTATTTTTCGAAAGGGAAATCAAAGATTGCGTCAATATTCCAAAATATTCTACTCGCAGAGACCACCACCCAAAATTTTCTTCATTATTCGACCAGTAGCAACAAGCTCCAAATGAATGATTCTCTGGGAAAACACACGGAACCATGCTAAACTGTCGTATTCATACCTTTTCTTTTTATTTTGAACTTCTCTGACCCTTCTTTATTTAGCTGCTAAGATGTGTCAAAAGTAGTACAGCATAACACGTTTTGAGCTTCAGTAATTAACAATGAACCGTTTTTTCGAAAAAGTAAAAAGTAGTCGTACACAGAAAAAAGCTCATAGAAAAACCATTATCAAAATCGGACTTATTCCATAAATTTTTCTTCATCAGCCTGAAATGAGATGGAACAGTTCATCTGCATATGTGCTTACTTTCATCGTTTGCTGCATGTTATTGCTGTACAATTAAAGACCCCCCAAAGAAGAGCGACCACGTTTAGAGTTAGTTTAATTCTTATGAAAACAGGTAACAAATCTTTCTGGTACTAATAGTAATTATCCACTGTACAAATAGGGATGTTGAAAATTTACCTACGTGCTTTTATTAGGTTATTAATAATATTTCTGCAACTTACTAGCTCAGAGTAGTTCATGCTAGTAACATAGTTTGTTACAACGGAGTGATTCCATGGAAAATCACAAAGTGCACACGAAATTTGGTGAATTTAAACTACTATTCAGTGAAGTAATACGCTGATTTTTAAATACCAAATGTTACCTAAGTTCTAAAAGAAAGCCATTTTCAGCTCGTTTAGTCTTCAGACTGCAACAACGGTTTCTGTAAATGGCCTAGTAATATCAAAATTCGTTATACGGTGCGAGATCGTTACTTGAAGTGACCTTTGGCCTTGAAAGTGCCAAGCTTAGATTTTGAAAAATAAAGAAAAAAGTATTTCATCTTGTACTATAGAATACATGAGAATTAATCTGCGATCAGGAGATACGGAATAATATGCGTAGCTGTGTGACCTGTCAAGGCCAAATGTAGCACATAGAAAGGTCCTTAATATGGTAGCGGTCCATAAGCTACCATAACCCAAAATTTCGGTATATGCAATATATTTTAATGGTTCCGGTAAGAGAAAAGGGCTGAAACCGAATAGATAATGGTTCATACCGTTGAGCATTGAGATATACCGTCATGACCGTCCTATAATGCGCACCTAAATATACCAATGTTTGGTACAAGGCGGGAAGTGAGTCACCTTTCTCACCCTTAGTCACATTTTTGTAAAATTGGTCACCTCCTTTTTTTTTTTAAACTGTTAGTCACATTCCTCATCTTTTTTTACAATATTTTGTACTGGAAGCAGAAGAAAATGTTAATATTTTACATTAATTCCAGAGAATCCTTTTTCTTATCCTGTGAAAATGTAGATTGACTGATAAACCTAAATTTTCAGATAAGTAAAAAACTTCTCCTAAAAAGCTAGTTTATGATGTCCCCAGTGAAGATTAACTGACAGATATCCAACAGCGCTCCATGAATTCCGTAGCTGTTTATTGTTTAAAGGTTGTGACATGGAATCATATTTCTGACAGTTCGCACACACCTGGAAATTTCAGAAAATGTAGATTCGATAAACACCTAGCTTTTCACATTTAACCATACTTCTTTTTTTCGTTTAAATCTGATTTTTTATTCTGTCATCTTTACTGTCACTTCATTCTGCCAACTTTTCTTTCCGTGATTGTTTTGCAAAAAGTCGCGATTATTAAGATCTATATCACTACTAGCACTAAGTCAAAGGAAAGCCCGAAGGGCAATTTAAGCTTAAAGAACAAAACTATTCAAAATAGTTGTATATTGTGTGTGCCTTCTGATTATTGTGTGTGTTTTATTGTTTAACTGTATACTTTCTGTATCTATCTATCTATCTATCTATCTAAAGTCAATATCAGTAGGTTTTAAATTCAGGAAGCAGCGCCAAAAAATTCACTTTAGTCACAATTTTTATTTTCACAATACTTTACTCTTAAAATTTTGTAATTAAATATATTTGGTAATATATAGGATTTATAATCTAGAATGCAGAAAGAAAGTAACTTTTTCGTCTACTTTTTACCTAATTTTGACAGCTGGAAGCGCACCCCGGCATGTAGTCTAGACAAATTGTGGTTGGACGTAGAAGTAATTACAGTATAATTTCAGTTAATGGTGTATGTAAAACTTACTGAAAAAAATGAACGGTCTGCCTGTCTCCGAGCGGGCGTAGGGCCGCCATGACGATTATGGCCGCCACTTGTCCACAAGAAACTGGTATTTCGAAATTTATCTACTTTGAAACTACACATGATTAGGATTTACTACTAGTTTATTATTTTCAACAGTAAATTGTTCTATTTAAGGCTCAATCGCAGTGGGTTTTCACGCCTTTTTGGTTTTACGTCAATTATTCAAAATTCATTGCAGGTAAAAAAAATTAACTTTCGCGGACCAAAGTTTCTTCGTTCTTCAATAACTGCTATTAGTAACCTCAGAATTGTGATCAGACACTTTTGGAACAGAACAATGTCCCAAAAGGGTCTGCACACAATCCTGAAGTTATTACTAACCTTTCTTTAAAACTAATTGTACCAGTTATTGAAGGACGAAAGAAACTTTGGTCCATGAAAGTTTATTTTGTTTACCTGCAATGAATTCTGTATAATTGACGTAAAACGAAAAAGGCGGGAAAACTCGCTGCGATTGAGCCTTGAAGCAAGAAAATAATGTAAGAAGCCCAATATAGTGGTTTTTAATATGGCCGCTACGCGAAAGGGATAAAATCGTGCATTGTATTGTTTCCTCGTGAGCATCACTTTCAATAAAATTTTATTAAATATATTTCGTTCACATTCTGTCAGACTGTCTTATTTTATTCACTTATTTTCAGATTAAATTCCTACTTGAAATTAAGTAAATTTTAAAATCTCAAACACCCACAAAGGGCCAATAATCCATTCTTGCGGTACGTATGTGGGGATTGGAATTGCATCACGGAAGCCTTAATACCACTAAAGCCAGATACCAGAGCCCAGTTATTTATTGAAGTTTGTCAAATGTGGTTGCACCATAATACAATGTGCTACCCTCCAATGTGTGCGAAAGACGGGGAAAAATGTGTACAAGTGCTTGCACAATGCACAGACTATAGAGGCATCAGCTGTTGTAATTAGATGGATGATGAGTAATACAATAGAGTGAAAAAGATATTTTTTGTATATTACAGATTATAGAAGAAAAGACACATTTTCAAAAGTATTTAATTCATGATATTGTAATCGGGAGTTTCTGCTCTTCCACCAGACGCCTCCCCAGGTGGTGGGTGATAAGGGAATGCCGACTTAGGGTCTGTACCAGACACATTCAGGGGGCGGATCAGAACCAGTACTTCTGCCTTGTAGTTAGAAGAGGGATCTTCAAAGGAAGGCAATCCCGATTGAAAAAAATTCATGATGAAGGGAAGCAGCTTCATCATGACCACCCTGAGCCTGAAGACATCAAGCCTCAGAGATAGAGGACGATAGTTTTGACATTTTCCTTTACTTTGAGGTCGTTGAACTGACAACTCTACACCGCTAAACAATGTCAAACAATGAAAATGCTTTATGGGTTCTCCTGTGGGGAAGAATTGCGGAGGTAAACTAGTTTCTTATTCGGATCTCCGGACAGGGACTGCTTCAAGGAGCTCCAAGAATAGGATTATGAAAGGTGTTAAAATACGAACATAAAACGTACGAATATTATGCAAAGCGGGCGCAGAAGATTGTAATAGTGACTCAGAAGTACAGGATGGACATACCAGCGATACAAGAAGTCCGGGGGAGGGTCAAGATAGCATTCGAAAGGACAAACCTTTTCTACTACGGGGGAACTAAGTCACAATTTTGAAACTGGATTCCTTATTCAGAACAGTATTCTTCCGGCGGTTCTGTAAATACCTTTCGTGAGCGGAAGGCTATTATCCTTCATTACGATATATATTAGATTGTGCTACACAGTATTACTAAATTTCCATGCTCGGACCGATAAAGTTAATGCTGTCGACAAAGATGCGATGAGTTTGACGGATTACCGAACTATAACACGAAAATTGCGCTGGTGGATTTCATCGCAAAGGTAGGCAGGGAAGAAAGTTCTAGACCTATTATAGGGAAATAATCTTTACGAATAAGCAACAGCAATGGCGCAAGACTGATAACCTTGGCGATTTCGAAAAATCTGATATAAACAGCAGGTATTTTGAACACATATACAGAAATTCACATGGATATCTCCGGATAGCAAAACTCTTAACCAGATCGATCACATGTAGTAGATAACACGAAAAGATACCAATATATTGGAGGTTAGGAGGAGCGGAAGGTTTCGCAATTCGCAGGTTTCCGCATCCAGTGGATGAGAGGCCTCAGCGACCCCATAAACGGAGTACGTATACCATGTCAGATAGTTATTATATTCAAGGCGCATTGAAACAGGGCTGCATTAGCTCTGTGTTTAGAATGTGATTCTAAAAATAAGAGGACAAAAAGATACTAACATTGAATGAATTGAGGCAACTATTCGTGTACGCGGATTTAATTTATTATTCATCCAGCATTACGAGAATAATTAAATCACGACGGCTAGGATTGGTAGGCCATGTAATTCCGATGGGAGAAAAATTGAGATTCTATTCTAGTGTGGTTGGTAAACCGGAAGAAAAGAGAGTTGGAAATACCGAGGAGTCGTTGAAATAATAGGGATCTTAAGAAGGCAGATGTTCATGATGAAAACTGACTTGACTTGCCCAGAGTAGAATCCAGTGGCAGACATTTATTACTGCTGCGATGAACTTGTAAATTCCGTAAGCCATAGTTAGTTAGTTAATTCATATTAAGCAGCTGGTTATAATACAAGAAAATTACATTGACTAATGCATTTTTAAGAGGTTGAAACAATATTTCGATCATATGTACACTCAAGTCAATATGAGCGGTCTCTTCTAAAAGCCTAGATTACAAAATTTAATGTTTTCCACCGTAAGAAACGTGTTAAGAATAAGTCATTCATCAACAGATAAGTTCCTTTACAAAACAGACTCAATTTTCTTTGTCGTAATCTATTTATTATAATATTTATAAAACCCACTTGTTGGTCTCTCTCTCTCTCTCTCTCTCTCTCTCTCCCTCTCTCTCTCTCTCTCTCTCTCTCTCTCTCTAAAAAAAACACCTAAGTTCTGATATGAATTATGTGGCAACGTCACAAAACATGAGTATCCACTCTCCTGCTTTCAGATATTGATTTACTAGTTACACCAGCTTCTCCGGTCTGAGCCTAAGATACCTAAAAGCAATAAACGCATTTTAAGAAAATCTACTAGCCTCTACTGTCAAGTATTCTCTGTGGTTAAATAAACTGAAGAAAGTTATTCTTTCACTATTACTGATCATAAAATAAATTTAATACAGCGATATCAGCACGTTCGTAATCAGTAGCGATGAAGTGTTGCTTATTCTCACTTGGGACGTTAAATTCCTTTTTTTTTAAACTTTAGTTTTCATATGTATAGAATCAACGAAAATAGCGTTAAATGGAACATTAGATCATATATATGTGAAACATTGAAAATTAAACAAAAAGGCGCTTTATATAATTTTTACTTTGTTTACATTTGAACAAGAGTTTAGCTCGAAGCTTCTTTTACCATCACGATTCGTAGCCGAGGTTGTTGCGTCGTGAAAGTTGGTTCGAATCCTAACCACAGAGGCCAATCTTTTAACTACATTATACTTTTTCTACATAGCTT
>JAGDQP010004087.1:14149-26565 GCA_022664845.1 Lepisma saccharinum | reverse complement strand
TGATGGAAATTTCCAGGCGCCATCTTTGATTACGTCATCACTAATTCAGCCACGATCTAGTTCAAACAGCCTTAGGTAACCTCCGCATCTTGCCAATTCAGCACCCTTTCCTGTGCTTTCACGTAATGCGATTTTCCAGGCGCCAGCCTTGAATGACTTCACCGCAACCATATTACACTTTTCGTTCAATGATGGGGACTTCCACACCTGATGACGTCACCGCCACCAAACCTCATATCAACAGATGTGGCAACCTCGCATGACTCATCTAACAACACGTCTGGCAACAACGCAATGACGCCAAAAGTCAATGAACTCACAACTGAGCTACGTACGCCTGATGACGTCACCACCACTATGTTACATGATATGTACTAAGGATACATTTAACATTTCTTTCGAGAGTACAGTAGTTGTCCAAATATTTTTGTGATGAATTTACGTAGTTCGTCAGTCTTTCGTTGCCTGTTACCTTACAGATGCATCGAATGGTAGTTATTTCTATAGCACTCTATTTCTATCTAAGGCATCCAAATTATCATTAAAGGCCAAGAGATTTCGAAATGGGCCACATTTTAGTGACATACAATCTGTTTATCCTTTTTGTTGAGCTTGTCCAAATACTTATTTTACCCACTGTAAACTTTGCTACATAACACATTTTTTCTCTACCAATAATATTAACATAGCATTAACTGACAAGACTTCCACAGAAGGGAACAAAAAAATGTTTAGTAACTTATGTAATTAATGTTGTACAGCGCCTGTCAAGCAAACTTTCGACAGACCAAACTAAAGTACTATTCCCCTGAAATTGGCCATTTGAACTACAACAAAGCAGGGGTGGATTTTGGTTTCATTTCTTGACCTGGCCCACTGCTTGGTAGAGGAATACTGCGTGGGTGGGGGATAATTACATGGCTGGCCATTAGGGGGCGTGAGGGGACAGTACCCCTCTTTTCTCACGCATTCTACTAGTGAAAATAGATAACCGAAATCGCGCATTGAACAGCTTCAGTAAAAGGGAGAATTGCTAACTCATTCTCGAGTAATTTGCCGCCCACTGACCATACTACTAAAACAAGTTAATTTATTGAGAGTTCGTGTTAATATCGTACCTAGTTTTTTTATTATTATCAAAAGTTACAAAATTAATATTTTCACGGTGCTCAAGTCTACTAATAAAATTCTTTAAATTGATAACTATCACAAAGTAAAGTTTGTAACTGAGAAAGTTGACATTTGCTACTGGCCATTTGTTGAATATGAATGGTTGTTTATGGCTTTGGGCACATTGCAAATTGGGTATTTTTGTATCTGCGAACATCTGTATCTTCATCTACAAATATCTGAGCTATTCCATTCGTGTATTTTAATCGTCGTCATGTTATTGATATTATTTGCTGTGTTGTGTCGTTTTAAAATTTAATTTCATGTTATTTAGTTTGTTAATGTTATTTAGACTGTAGTAATGTTATTTAATTTGTTGTAATGTTATTTAGTTTCTGTGTAAAATGGCAACTCCAGCTGTATCTGAAACTTAATAAATAATATAAATAAATAAATCCTCTGATCTGGAATTCCAGAAAGATTACTTGATTAAAGTTTGCACAAGGAGGCCGTTTCATTATACATCGGGAGTGATGGGATGGTTCAGCAGAGGTCAAAGGAATACGCAGAGAAGTCGTCGTTGCAGCGACAGTTTAATGATAGAACACCTGTCACTTGGCATACAACTGAGGTACCTGGCTCGATTCCCTGTCACTGCAGTGACCAAACGCTACATTTTTTTAAAAACATTTTACCATATACAGGCAGTGTTCGATTTGTTATAAATTAAGAAGGGATATTCGAAAACTAGTGACTGCAAGTTTTCACCTACTATCTGTTTACGTAGAAATACAAACATCTTCCCTGGTTGGGGTGATATTCGAAATCAACGACAGAGGATGAAATCCTCAAACACCAGAAAATATCTCGGCATTCTACCGGCAAACCAAACAACGTATACATGTCATTTGTGTAAAGGACGTTAACATATTGGCTAACGTTGTCTTCAATGCGACTCTGTATTAACATTATCCTATTTTATTTATTTCAGTGTGATTTAAGGTCTTTAGGCAACTTTGGCTCAGCCCGAATGGATAATGATGGGAGAAATGGTGGAATGAAGAAAATGGCAGGAAACTGGAAAACCCCGAGAAAACCCACTCACACGGTGTTTGCCAGTCACAAAGCCCACATGGCACTAGCAGGTACCGAACCGAGGATCCTACGCACCAGAGGTGAGCGCTCTACCACTGAGCCACCGTGATTCCGGACCCCTGTATTAATTTGTGTTAACATCTATTCAATAATTTTGTATACCCTGTTTCTAGTTAAATGTATATTCTAAACAGCTGCCCATACGTTTCCGTCTGAGCGTGGATAATCCGGACGTCAATAATCCGAAGCGTCGAAAATCCGAATGGCCGAACCAGGAGAAATGGAATCCGCAACCTTAACCATTGGCGTCGGATGGAGAATGGGTATCAGTGGGTAATGCGATCTAACTATACGCTAGTGGACATAGTTATATGTTGTCAGTTACATGTATTAGTAGGAGATAAACCCTCTGATAAGAATATTGTAAATTATACTACAATCATTCCATTAATACAAAAAAGGAACAGTTTGAAACTGTTTTAATGGTAAATTTTGGCATTCTAGGGCAGAAGTAGGATTGATTGGCCGGCTTTATATTACTACTCGATATTTTATTGCCAGACAAATCTATTTTCCGAAAAGCAGGCGCTGTAGTGGAAGACAATGCAAGGTCCGTTAACTTTGCCACGCTTGCTTTTTAAAGGTCCCGCCAAGACGACTGGGTGTGACACGTGACGTCACCGCGAGGCCTCTTCTCTTGCTTTCTCGTTTGCCGGGTACATTTGAGAACGTGTTGTGTGGTGCTTATTTTTCGCGTGTGCGTACGTATTTTTTGTATTTTTTTGTGTGTGTGTTATGTTAGCTGTTCTTGTGCATGTGAAGTTGATAAAATTTAGCAAGATGTCTTTTGCTCTAAGTACGCATTTTTCGACAGATGCACGGTAAAACTGTATGTCGCAAGAAAATGGTGATAGGATGGTGGTTCTAAGTATTGGAAAAAGGTTTCCCACACGAAGATCCAGACATATTAACACTTTTTTGTAGAGCAAGAATATTCTTCCGTATCCTTTTTTTTTTTTTTTTGAACAGAAAAGCACAAGAACGTAAGAGAAGGATTACCTTGAATAGAATAGAATTGACACAAAAAGAGTATACAGATGGAATTCTGGTAATTGCTACCATTATATCCTAATAATCAAGAATATTGATCGAACGGAGATTACTTATAGTAATGAGTATGTAAACACAAAATACTTAAAATACTCACAAACCATCAATGATGGCCCATCACTGATTTTCTGGCATCACTGATTTTCTTGCTTTCTTTATAATGATAAAATACTCTTTCATTGCCTGTTAACTCTTCATATGCCATAGGTGGCTCAGTTATAGAACGCTCACTTCGATCTCGGCTTGTGCAATGTGGGATTTGGACAAACACCGTGTGTGAAGGTTTTCTCGAGGTTCTCCCATTTCCTCTAACTTTACTCTTTCCACCAATTCTCCCATAATCATCCATTCGACCTGAGCCAAAGTTGCCTAAATGCCTGCCTTGAATAAAATTCTATTAAATCCTTTACAGTTCACATTCACATTGAATTTTACTTTCATCGGCTTTTCTAGTTTTGACACCAGGTCTTTTTTACTGTAGCCAGTAATTTTTAATTGCACTGAGGAGCGATTATTTCTCAATCAACATTTGTACCAAGTAATCAATTGCACGAGTGGCACAATTACTTTTAAAGACTTAGCGTGTACTATATCTTTGATCTCCATTGACCCATCATTGTTTTTTCTTTACCGCTATTTATCAAAATATTTTTCACTACTTTTTAATATTTCACAATAAGTATAACAATATCGATTACTATTATTAATTTACAATGAAATATCAACATGTTTCGCTTCCTTACAGAAATACTCTTGAAATTGCTATGCTTAATTTTATTGACATCTTTGAAAACACGATGATACTTAAAGTATTGTATGTGACACTTCAGAATAATGTTCTGTTGGACAAAGTATGTGTATATTCATTCCTCTTTTATACTCCCTTCTTTCACAAGTTTCGGTAGTAACAAATAGTAGATGAGTTCCCCTTTATAAGTAGATGATTTTTAACTTGTATAATGTATTAGGAACTTAGAAATTATAAGACATTTAGTTAGACAATACGTTGAAATTAGGAAAATGGTATATTTGGAGGTATTTTCGGATGAAAAAGAGTATAGTGTATTTGAACCTTTAAAAGAGTATAATACTCTCATAAGGCGTACGTCTGGTCCTAGCTTTAAAACAGAAACAATGGATTCAAATCAGGGTTGCTACCGAAAAATGTTCTCGACGTGAGTATACCAGGTATGCATAAGTAGTTTCCGGTTTACCTAAGAGATGGCGCCAGCGAAACGTACGCAGCGTATTCATTTGATACATACGTCATTTTGTTTGTCTGACATTAAACTACAAACACACACAAGTTGAGTCCGCCAAACACTAGCGTCTTTGTTTTATCGTTTAGTGATCATGTCGAAGTTTGTGCCTGAAAAAGAACATTTGCGGCACGCATTGGTTTTCTTATTTAATCAAAAGAAAAAGGCTGTTGAAAGTCATCGTGTGCTGGTAGAAACATATGGTGAACACGCTCCATCGATTAGAACATGTGAGACATGGTTTCGACAATTTAAAAGTGGTGATTTCAATGTGAAAGACAGTGCGCGCTCTGGGAGACCACAAAAGTGCGAAAACGAGCAATTGCAGGTGTTATTGGAGGATGACCCAACTCAAACTCAACAGCAATTGGCAAAAGCATTAAATGTGTCACAAGAAACAATCAGCAGGCGTTTACGAGCAATGGGGAAGATCAATAAACTGGGTAAATGGGTCCCACACGATTTGAATAAACGTCAACGAAAATCGCAGTGTCACTTGTGAAATGCTGCTTCAACGCCACGAAAGAAAAACCTTTTTGTATCGAATTGTGAAGGGTGACGAAAAATGGATTTATTTTGAAAACCCGAAGCGGAAAAAATCGTGGTTTTCACCTGGCGAAGCCGGTCCTTCAGCACCAAGGCCAAATCGATTCGGCAAGAAGACCATGCTTTGTGTCTGGTGGGACCAGAGCGGTATTGTGTATTATGAACTCTTGAAGCCCGGCAAAACCGTTAATGCACAACGCTATCGCCAACAAATGATTAATTTTAATCACGCATTGATCGAAAGACGACCGGAATGGGCCCGAAGACATGGCAAAGTGATTGTGTTACACGACAATGCGCCGTCTCACACAGCAAAACCAGTGAAAGACACCTTGAAACCGCTTGGATGGGACTTCCTTCCGCACCCGCCGTACTCCCCAGACCTGGCGCCATCTGACTATCACCTCTTCGCATCAATGGGACACGCGCTCACAACTTTGAGACATAATAACTCTGGCACTATTTTGTTGAGAGAAACAAAACTTGGCTAGCTTGTACAACTTTTTGTGCTCTATGAAACAAAATAAGAAAAATATTTTCAAGAGCGATATTCATGTAGATAATTTGGAGCAAAATTGGCCGAAAAAATTGCGCCTTCAAAAAAAAAAGATGTAAAGTTTGGTTTTTTATATCTCTGAAAGTAAGGGTAGGACAAATTGAGTTGAAAGTTGACGATTGTTATAAAAAAAAACCCAAAATAGTGTACTTGCAACCGGCGGTTACGAAAAAAGACCTGAAAATTGTTTTAAATAATTTTCAGTAGAAAGAGCATGTTTCAACCTCCCTAAGAAAGTCGGGTTAATTTTTCATCGCGGGCATATAAGGTCCTAAAAATAGGGTCAAAGTTTGAAACTTAGTTATGGTAACGTCACATGCATTCTGTTATGTTTTCGTCTTTGTTCAGATTGATTTTATTGCGTACGTTTGACCGTACAATAGCACATCTAGAACAACAGTATAGGATATAACTAGTGAACATAGAACAAGGATACATTGTTGATGAACATACACTGAGTGAAATAAAATTCACTTAAATGGCTAAATTTGCAAGTACTACTTTTGTCGTGACATGTCACAAACTAAAAAACAATAAAACCAATCATTATTGTTAGATAAATCATTGGGTAAAATAAAATCACTTAAATTGCTAAATATCGAAATACTACTATAAAACATGTCGTACACAAAATAACATAATACAATCAAGATTACATTGTTGGTAAAAAATATACTGGATGAAATATAAGCACTTAAATGGTTAAATATGGGAGTACTACCCAAATTCTGGATATAATTAATAATGAGAGGGGAGAGAGATGTAATTTTCGAAATTAAGTATTAATGTTTCAGTATTTACACAATATGGATACACACTTCTGACAGTGTTGAAGTTTTTGATTCAGTTTTAAGTTGTTGTTATGCTTTGGAAATCAAAATGAAGATATTCGTCTACTGTGTAAAAAATATGTTTCTGTAGTTCGCTCCGCACTAAATCAGTGAACCGATTAAAGGATTTGGATAATTTTATATCTATGGGAAGGCTATTATACAGCTTAATTCCCATGTTTATTGTTGATTTGGAGAACAACGCAGTTTCGTGTGGGATGATAGTTTCTCTCGGCCCCTTGTAACATGATCATGAACATCCATATATTTTACATAGACATTATTACGACTATTATATTGCGTTGAGCCATGGTGACATTGTCACTACCAGTTCAGGCACTTGAACCACCAACCCCATCGCCACAGGGGTCACACCCGATAGCCGTGCAATACCGACCACGAGTGGGTTTCTTGTTTCATGATCCCAGGCCTGTAGTATGGTTTCTTCGTCGAGATTCCCAAGCCTAAAGTGGGTATCTTATATGGTTCCCAAGCCGAAGTCAGTACTGCCAAATTACAACGAGCACTTAAGTATGTATTAGTGAGTGTAGAAGTGACGTTCCTTAGCGTCTCTTTTGGGAATCCAACAGATAACTGAAGGAGCTGGAAGCACGCAAAGATGATGATGATCTGGAATCCAACAGATATCTTGTCTTTCAGGCCAATAAAATGAATTAGTAGGGCCGCGCGGATGCATAAATTCTACCAACATCAGAATGTTCGATGGAAACTTCCACGATGTTGCCTACCCACCATTGATTGTCATAAATGCAGGCAACATAACCAGGAAACTGTTCGGTCAATTTTAAATTCGGATCAACGGTAGCGGGAAGTTTGGCCACGAAGTGAATCGTGTCATTTGAGACTTTTCTGACCGAAATCGAGTTCGAATCAACTGGCACAAACTGATGATCTCCTCGTGTACCAGCTATTGTACTGCTAACTTTCCATCTTTCTTCTTGGAGCATCCTGCTTTCTGCGATTTCTTCCTTCGGAACGTATATATATTTAATTCCGTGAATGTTTCTATTACAAAAGTTACAGATCTGTTGGGGTCAGTATTTGGTCGTTTGATGGTCGCTGGAGATTGATTTGAGCAGCCAAACGTTTAGTTGTGCCGCCAACTCCGTCACATGGGGATTTGCCGTGACTCGTGCTGAAAAAATCCATTCGGACTCAATGTCGAAATCATGTTTGTGATTGCACAAATTGAGGAAATTTTTGTATTGCGCTGCTGAACCGCCGCTAAAGTAGTATATTCGTGTAATCTTTTTATTCCTCAAAAATGTAATCAACTTCCGAATGAACTCATGCATGGAAACCGTATCATGTTGCAGATCTGAAATTATACAACAGTTGACAATTTGCGGCGCGCCATTTTGATCTATATAATAAGCGACGAACGGATGCACTGTTGCTTGCAATTCTTCCAGTGAAAGCCTTGAGCAACATCTTGGACAACAAACGAGTAATTCTCTGCAAAATCCATCAGTACGATCAGTTAGCTTTCATTCAGGCTGGCTTTCAACGACTTCAAATATTCGCTTTGATGTTTGGCAACGAAGTGGTGGCCAGTCAGTTTCCAAATTTAACAATCGAGTTTTTCGATGAAACCTTCAACAGTGAGAACATTTATTACCAGCGTTTCGCGGTCAGTATGTAATCGCTTCACAGATTCATATAACCTGCAAGAATGAAATTACACGCTTCAAACTCCAGCAGAAATAAAAAGCAAACTACACAATGTAAATTAATGCATGTTGAAATATACGACGTTACCATAGCGAAGTTTACAATTTTGATCCTATTTTTAGGACCTTATATCGCGATGAAAAACCAACCCGACTTTCTTAGGAGGGTTGAAACATGCTCTTTCTAATAAAAATGATTTAAAACAATTTTCAGAAGGTCTTTTTTCGTAACCGTCGGTTGCAAGTACACTATTTTGGGTTTTTTTACAACAATCATCAACTTTCAACTCAATTTGTCAGCGATTGGAAAGCTGTAGGAACATGGCATTTTATATTCGACAGCCTTGTGTTCCTAAGTGTTTACACGCAAAGTTTCACGTTTTTCCTACCCTTACTTTCAGATATATCAAAAGACAAACTTTACATCTTTTTTGAAGACGCAATTTTTTCGGCCAACTTCGCTCCAAATTATCTACATGAATATCGCTCTTGAAAATGTTTTTCTTATTTTGTTTCATAGAGCACAAAAATTTGTACAAGGTAGCCATTTTTGTTTCCCTCAACAAAATAGTGCCGGAGTTGTTACGTCTCAAAGTTGTCGCAACCTCAGCATCATACGGTCAACGGCTGAAGTATGGTGGCACACAAATGTCTCTAGCTTCGCAAGTATTGAATCGGCGAACGTAAAACTTTACCAATGTTCACTGGGGACATGTATGAATGTTCACACCAAATTTCATCGAAATCCATGATGGTCGAACGGGGCGTTTTTCTGAAATCAGACCACTTGACCCTACGGTGATACTGAGAAAATTTCTGGGAATTAGTCATTTTTAAGATATGTATTAACGACCCATAGTCCATATTCAACGACCAGCAAGAAAAGGCTCGCATTCATTGATACGTCTGTGCTTAAAATAAAAAGGTCTAAAAAAGAAAGAAGGAAGTAGAAACATTTGAGGTTGTTTCCGCTCTTCAGAAAAAAGTATTCACAATAGATGTTTTCGCTTTTATTTGCAGTCCCAGTGACCGTAAGCATGTGGGATTACATCTTTCCTCCCTCCCCAGTGACCGTAAGCATGTGGGATTTCATCTTTCCTCCCTCCCTTGTGTGCTATCACAGAATTCCAGCTTTGAGGACCTCTTGGCTTTTACAATCACACTTGCAAAAAAGAGTGGTTGAAGGAGGGATAGGGCAGGGGGAAAAAAGGCACCATCTTTCATGGGCATTCACAGCAATAATCCTATATACAAAGGCCTAATAAATTAGAAAAAAAAACTATTATTTATATATCTGTACATCTGCACGATATTCTTTATTTGCAAAAACATTGTCTGTAATCTCAGTTGCTGGTAATACTGAAGATATACACTGATATACAATGTTTCATAGAGCGAAGATAAATTTTCCTATGTTGCCAACTCTCACAGTTTTGGACTTAATTTTTTTCGATCATTTCTTCAAGTTTGTTTTTTCGTGATAGTTTCATTATTTATTAATATTTTTGTGACGAAATTTCAGGAAATATTAGTTTTTACACACTTCACACTTATAACAATTAAATGAACACCAAAATCCAAGGAGAAAAATATTTTTTAAAAACTGTCAAATAAAGACATCCGAAAAAAATTTAAGTATGAGTGTACCAGACTTCGAGTGAAAAAAATGCTTGCAAAATTGGTTTGAGCGTATGCGAAATGGTATCGATCTTAAAGGTGAATACACTGAAAAGCAATAGTCATACCCAGAATTTTACACATCTTTTTTCATATTGATTGTAGAAACTTTTCCAGCAGCCTTCTTAACGTTCTAATTTTCTGTATATATGTTTCTTTTTACATTCTTTTCATTAGTTCTCAATGGTTCGTGGAGTCCTCAAATCTTGCAACGTTAATTTAACTAATTTCCTGACGAAATTTTACACAGCGACGTAAGTTCGGTGACAATACAATATTCCATTGTTACTTTCATGTACTACTATATATTTATATATTTTAAAAGCGTATTTATTAATTCTACGCATAAATACTAGCCTGCAACGGTTGGGCGTTTGAGTGGTTACAGAACACTTTAGGATTTGGGTTAAAAGCACTTTCTAAAGACATACTTTTTAAACATTCATACTAAAAAGTAAAAAATAAATTTGTTTATGCAATTTTCTACCAAAAATGAAGACCATTTTGGTTTTTAAGCAGTGTAATTTTTACTATCCCTAAAGTCCCTATCTAAAGAAAATAACTCATTTTGATATTCAGTAAAAAAAACTTAATTTGATCCTTTATGAAACCTACTTTATAAGCTTCAATTTTTCTGTTTCCCATGTTCGGGCGTTCAGACTCCCATATATATAATATATATATATATAAATAAATATAAATATATATATATATATATATTTATTTTTTGTGTGTGTGTGCGGGGGGGGGGGGGCGTTTATCGTACAATTAAAATTTCTATTGACCAAAGCAATAACGCAGTGTCGATTTTGAAGTTGATGAAGTTTTAAATATTTTCCTAAACTCGAATACTTTTTAAAAAGCAAAGCAAAATAAAATACGCATTTGACAAATTTCCCACAAAAAACGGCCACCATTTTGGTAGAAAAAAGCCAATTTGTGTGGGGGGAGGGACATTACTATAAATTTTATTTATACCATAAGGAATAATTTAAAATTTGTCCTGAAAGATCAGGCGGTGTACGTGGGGGCTCATTAAAATATTTGCATAAAATAGACTAGCAATTTTTTCGACCAAATGGATGCCATTATGGTCTAAAACCAGTTTCATTATGTGGGAACATGGCTATAAATTTTATTTAGACAAGGAGTAACAAAATTAGTCCCGTTGTATCAGGGGGTGTACGTGGGGGCCCATAGAAAATAATTGTGAAAAATAACCTTTTGACCAATAGATAATAATTGTGACAAATAGCGTATTGGCCAGTTTTCGACCAAACAAGGCCACCATGATGGCCTAAAATCAGTTTTCTGTTTTGGAAACATATAAATTTTATTTAGACCCTAAAGAATAAGAAAATATGGGCCCCGATGGATCAGGAGGGTGCACGTGGGGTCTCCCTGACTGCCTTACAATTTTTTTCGGGTGGTAGAACTTATTAGGTAATTCTTTGCTGTTCGTTTTTAGACTCATTATCGATGGGGTGCACAAGAAGAAAAGATGATTTAATCTGGACACACTTCATTAAAGTGAATCATTCCGTAAATAATGAAACGGTAAAAGCCAAATTCAGACTGTGTGAAAAGGAAATGGCAGGTCTTGTTGCCCGAATGAGAGAGCATTTCAAGAAGTGTAGTTCAAATCCAGGCCAGGCCACTGGAGAATTTTCCTTCAGTGTTCCCGTGCCTTGCGCTCTGAGGCATACCCAGCCTTGTTTCAAATTTAGCCGTGCGTATTTCACCGGGTATACCTTTACTTTTTATATAAGAAATAGCTTTGTCATTGAATTTCAATCAATTCATCAAATTTCTTAAAATAGAACCTACAATTTCTATTAAGTGATTATGAACTGACCGAAGGCGCGATTGAAACGTTATGGACTGCAGATGGAGTACCTATCATAACCCCTATCAATTTTTAAGAAAATGTTTGTTCTAAACATGTTTTTTCGCAGTCTTTAAAAAACATGTTTAAAACAAAAAAAACAAGCAAAACCTGTTTTAATCATATTTTTTCTTCTTTTTTAATAAAAAAAAAATTTTTCTTTCCAACCGTGCTTCCCACACTTTACTCTTCAATTACGTAATGAGTACGGCAGCGATATATATTTAAGTACCTAGAACATGGATTTAAGCAAGTTCACAATTGAATTACCTTCACATTAAACGAAATGTCTGTTTCATTTTGCCTGGTAGTTTTTCTGTTCAGCGGTTATTGTTGTTGGTATTCTTAGTTTCCATCGGCGACTTGCTTCAGTTACTTAAACCACAAATTGAATTTCTTTTTTAATATTCCGCTGACCATAAGAATACAAAGAAAAAAGTAACTGCGTTTAATAAAAGGGGACACGCAACAATGGTAAATGTTCTTGATGGAAACTTATTAGGTGGAATATATATATATATATATATATATATATATATACACGCCATTCTACTTGCTTTTGTTCCAAAATTTGACTCCACTCAAATCAATGGTGAATGCGCAGATCGACCCTCCTGAGTCGATTAAGCAAGGTTTCAGTTGGATCAGGAGTCAAAT
>JAGDQP010004087.1:0-14049 GCA_022664845.1 Lepisma saccharinum | reverse complement strand
TTATATATATATATATATATATATATATATATATATACACTCTTACTTCCTTGCGTCGATTGCACTTCATAACTACCATTATCCAGAGGAGAAAAGTAATTGTTTTTTGCAATTTTAGAAGTCAGTAGAGGAGTAACCACCACTGTAATTAGGTGCAGTGTGTTGGACATAAAATCTTTGTAGTTTTTAAAGCAAGGAAGTTAATTTTTTTCTTCACATTTCAAAGATTTTCGTAAATTAGTTGCGTTCCGATTTTCACTTCTGAAATACGTTCTATATTCGCCATTCCTTTCAGTGACGAAGAAACTTCCAGCTCTATTGCTTCAATAGCTTCTACGCTAAATTAGATGGAACCTTTGTCTGACCATCGGAATATTGAGCTTTTTATAGTTGAATAAAAAAAATATACTGATTGTAGCGCATCGCTAATGTGCCTCATATGTTAGTCATCGAGGGCCATACCTGACTCGGAATTTCAGTTACAAGCTCTGTGTATATGGTGAGAAGGCAAGAGAAACATGTAATCACTTAACGAACGTAAGCTGAAACTGGTAAAATTGTATATATAACAAGTGAACTGAAATGAACACTAATTGACAGGACCGGAGAGGGGGAATCAAATGAATTTATAGATTTTATTGCCTTAATTACCATGGCGGAATTTAGGCCACAAATGCCTTCTCTTCCAGTTAACCATGTACAGCTAATTTAATATAATGAATAATGTTTAAGGAAAAAGACCGCCTAGTCGTTAGCGTGTCTGACTACGGATTGAGGGGTCCCGGGTTCGATTCCCGGCCGTACCAAGGATTTTTTTCGAAGGCGTGCGGGTCTGGAACGGTGCTCACCCAGCATCGTGATGCAATTTGAGAGTTGCCGTGGATAAAAGATCACAGTGAGATCTTAGCCTTTCCTCTCCCAACCCGTCTGGTTAGCATGGGAGCAGTAGACAAACTTTTCCCTTTGGAAAGAGGCCTCATCCAGTAGTGGATTGAATATGGCTTTGATTTATTTAAGGAAAAAGAATAACACTAAGTTAGTACACATAACTACATACATAAAGGGAAAAAAAACCTCACATTTATAAAAAAACATAAGCCTGTTCATAATTTTTAAGACCAATAATAGGTACGGACATTCATCGATAATAATAATACCACCACCACAAATATATAAGCATATTTAAAAAGAGCTTTGTATTCACCTGTATCCATTCTTTCTTTATTTGTTGTTGTATTTCATCGTCGAGTATAATCAAAAGACCAAGATTTCCATTGGAGCAGAACTGCAACCGACTTCTTAAAAGTAGAGACTGCAGTTGTTGTGTTTCGGGCGGAAGACCAAGCTTGGACAGTGGAAACAGTGAAAGATTTGGAATAGGAAGTAGAAGAGTGACGAGAGACCGAGAGTAATTTGCTTTCCCTTGACCTGGTGTTGCAATCATGGTAGGAGCTAAGCGACTGAAAGCGTTTGTGCAAGTAAGAAAGTTGTTGAAGACGAACTATTGTGAAGAGAAGTGTTAATTTGTGTAAGCTGCGTCTTCCACTAAGTTTAAGCACTGACATCTGACTATAAGCGGGAGTCTGGTAGTCTGAAAGCTTGAAGAAAAATCTAAGACAAGCATTTTGTATGCGCTGTAGTCACCTGCTAGTTCATCCTTAAGATTGGTTAGAATCACGTCTCAGTATTCCAGGTGAGGAAATACTAATAACAAGTAGATTTGATGCGGGTGGGTAAAAAATGTTTGTCTAGTGAGTGAGTGTAAGGAGAATGCTTTCTTGCACATTGCGTTGATATGCAGTTTCCATTCTAGGCGCTCGTCTAGGATTACACCGAGGTTTTTGACTCGTTATAACGGTTTGGTTTAGACATACTCATTTTCCAAGTACTGAGCTAGTTGGTTTGACCATACACGCATACATTTTGATTTACCTGGGGTTATGACTGATCCGTTTTTAGATGATCACTCGTTATAATCGGCTAGGAATATTTTATAAGGGTGTTAAGTAGTGTTAGACATTTAGCATCTGCATGTAACGCAAATTTTCTGTTGAAGTATCTGAACTTGCCTAAGGCGTACAAGAGCAAGTAAAGTTCCTTCTGCCAGGTAGTCCTTTCGATCTTAGTAAGTCTACTTGAACAGTAAGAAACTACTTTTTCTCTAGTGTCTGGATTATAGCATGCTAGTATGGCTCCGGCCTGAATTAAACTAACGTCTGTATAAACTACTTTCTCTAAGTTATCGTTGAAATGGTAGTGATGGTGCTTTTACCATATCTTGCTTGAGTTTTTCGAAGAGTGTTTCAAGTTCTGAAGTCAATTGAAATTTTGCACCTTTTGTTAAATGTTGATAGAAGGATTCCACTTTGGTTGCGAAGTTCTTTATGTAGGATCTTAAGTAAGATCGTAGGCCAACAAAGCTTTTCAGTTTTTGTTGTGTTTGGCAGTTTCAAGTTTTTTTATTTTTGCAATTTTTAGAGAATGCTAATTGATTCGCCTGAGATTTGAAGTCCTAACACATTCAGTTGTTTATATAGGAGCTGGGTCGTCTTTGGACTGGCTCTGAAGTCATGCTTGCGTAAGCGTTGGAATAAAAGTTCCAAGTCAATTGCTGTTTCCAATCTGTAAATCCTATAACTAAGTCATCTGCGAAATTGGTGATTCGACTTGGTGATCCTTCGAGTAACTTCCTTGTTACAATTGATAGAGCCTGGGCTGAAGATGAACGTCCCATCATTTTCTGCTTTTAGGGTGAAGCAAGGTTTGAAAATACGATTGCGATACGTCAGTACATGATATTACGTTTGTGCCTTTCAAATTATGAAGTACATCTTCTGTAGATTCAAATGGTACGCTAAGGTATTTGCTGTAAAAAAATTACACTTTTGGAGATTTATAACCAATCGGAACTCTAGAGAATCGGGTTTCTTAATAAGTAAGTGAAAAGAAAATGGGCTGTTAATTTTCTTACTAATTTTCGCCTTGAGAAGTAGTTTTATTTGACGATCCACCTGTGCGCGTACTGCAATTGGGAGGGGTGATCTGTCGTGAAATATTGCAGATTTGTTCAAATCTGATTTTGTGTGCATACCGTCCAAAATATTCTGTCCTGGGGTGTGTAGGCCAAAATAACTATACTTGTAGAGCAAATTTCCGATCTGACATTTTTCATCCGATAGTTCCGGTTTACTATCGAATGGTTTGAGGTTAATTGTTTTGGAAGTTAATTTGAATCTTCCTTCGATCTCTTTTGTTCTATATTGGTAAGTATTGTCAGTCTGTTTTTTTCAATTTCTTCATGATTTTATAAAGAAATTTCTTCCATATAGTCTTCAGTTCATGCTGCTGGGTTATTTTTTTTTGGTAAAGTTATGGCTGAGTTGCTTGATGTTGCATTGGATTTCAGAATTGTTAAATCTTTAGGTATTTTCATTGTTAATGCTTCTAGGTCGAATCTGTCTTGTAATGTTTGTAACAGTTATGTCGAAAAAATGTGCTGATATTTTTATTTCTGTTCAATGACAGGAAGAAAAAAAATGTGAGTGCGTAGGAATCGTAATTCTCTTGGTAGTGAATACGGTTTGCTCTCGCTTGTTGTTTTATCAAAGAAAGAACTGTCTGATAGTTTCCTGGTTTATTTTTTCTTTTGGCAATACATGTTTTCTTGGTCTCTTATAAAAGGATATTGTTTTCATGTATATCGATCTTTGTCTGAAGTTTTCGTAGCATATCTTGGCCAAATATTGGGTTAAAATTTCCTTCTTCCAATATACGAAAGTAATTATGAACTTGAACGTTATTAAAGCATTATGCTTCAGTCTAATTAGCTTGTTTGATATTCGTTTTGTGTGTGAAACGAAAGGAATAAGCTTACAATTTTGCTCAAAGAGAAGGACCAGTACTAATTATGGCTGGTACATGTTTATATTCTACTCTTATCTTAATTAAAGATCTACCATTTTCATCGTTAAAATTATGTAATGTCTCCCGTCATTTATGGTTTGGCTAGAGGTAAAATCCAATATATGATTTGTATAATGCTGGTTATTTTCTACGTCTTGTACTTGTTCTGACCTCGAACTCCTGAGTGGTTCGGGGGCGCTATACGCGTTTTCCTGATTATCATTTTTGTTCTGCCAATATGTAGTGGAGCCGTGGGCGTTTTTCAAACACGTAGCGCAAACCAATATTTTCATGTTACTTAAAATTCTTGTTTTTCTTTCGCAGTTATTATTTTGCTTTAATTTCCGCCCTTTTTGTAATAGCGCGTATTCTGTTAATTTCCCTTTTTTGTTCTTGAAGTGCCCTTCTTGTGAAGAATTGTTTGCTACTGTCAAAGAAAGTTCCGCTATTTAGTTCTAAAAGTTAGAATAATCTGTTTGCTGGTTTGGACTAGATTGTGGCTTCATATCTACCAGTTGATGAGTCTCTATTGGATTCATTGGAAGAGGCGTTTCTGAGACGTACCGCTGTGTAGCGGTTGTAGAAGGTAACATACATACCAGGAGGTGCTAAAGGAAGGATGTTGTTGCACATTTGCTGGTATTTGATGGGTACATGGAATTAAATTACTAATTTGGATTTGGAATTTGATTAAGAGGCTGTACTTGCTGTTTTTGGTAAGAACGTATAACCTGTTATAATTCAATGTAGTCTCGTTTCTTCATTAGGTCCTGTGAAGTTTCCAATCGATTCAAGTAATTCTTAAATCTGCTACTGTGTCAAAAGTTTGTAGTGCTATTTCTTTCAAAAAATTCTTCTGTAAGCCTAGTGATAAATAATGAATCTTTTGGTCTTCTGCAGCCTCGGTATAGCACGTAGCTTCAAGAAATATGACTATAGATTCATCTTCCCTGTGTTGAACCTGGTAGATCTCAATTTTGGCTTAGTAGACTGGAATTCTTGGGTGACACAAATTAACTAATTTGTTCTTAATTTGTTCGTACGTCAGTACGTTTGTTGCATACTGGTTTTGAGATTGAAGTTGAGAAAATTGGTCTAGCGCCATTTCTTGCAGGTACATGGGTAAGATTAGTTTTTGTTTTTTCTGCGTTCCATCCGTGCAGAGTGGAAAGCACAAAATATCTTTCTGGGCCATCGGTAATGCATCTAGAAAAATTCTATTAAGTGGGGGGTACTACTATTATTAGGTTCTGTAGCCATATTATCATCTTCGTCTGAACTATTTTCGCTATCAGAATTTGTAGTTGTAGCACCCGATGTGGTTGTTGGCATAACCTACTTTCATCCTCATTTTACCATTAATTTCAACTTGAAAAGAAATTTCTAGAACATACCTGTTATTTTGAAAATTGTTGTCCTAACATTTTTTTTAATGTCCACTTTTCCACAAAAAATGTCACTGGCACAGTCTTATAGTAGTTCCATTATGTAAAGTATGGCCATTATTTAATTCGGTATTCCGATATATAATATTCCACTGACACTATTAATCCGATATACTTTCATTAAATAAAAGATTTCCTCTTTGTGGTGACGATGGGTGAGAATAAGTGTCCTTTTAATTTTTCGTAAGAAAAAATAATCGTTTTTAAGAAAAACCGGCGCAATCTGTTTAAGTAGTGCTGCTATAATGTTTGATGCGTGAATAAAGTAAATGAGTAATTATTCGCACAAGATTAATGCTAATAGTGGCCAGGCAATATTCCCACACAAACAAATACCATGGGTTTCTTTAGCGTCGAGAATGATCGATACAGTCTTTCAGCATATAGAATACTCAAATCCGTAAAACACACATTACGTACATTATATATTTAGCTGCAATTGTAGTTCCTTGTGAAATAAAACCCCCTGGAGGCCTTTTAATAGGTGAGGATGTATTGTGCATAATACCGTATTTCTTCGAATCTAAGGCGGATGTTTTTATCAGATTTTGGATATCTAAAATTAAGGTGCGCCTTAGATTCGATGACGTCTTCGATTCGATGTATATATTTTATTTGTTAACTTGCCTTAAAATTACCAATATGTGCATTACAACAATCAACATTTTGCTTTTCTATTAAGAAAATGATCAGCGGAATTTCTCCCCGTTAAATTAACTGTGTTTGGTCAACAACAATTGTTAGCAGTTTCATAATCGGAAAAGCGGTAGAATCTTGATGTTTTCCAGTACATACTGGTGGTCAGGTTTCGTTTGCGGGATCCACTTGTAGTAGAAAACCGGTAGCAGGTACCCTATAAATGTTAAATTAAACACCGCAAAGGTTAAAATATGAATAATTCGAAAATGCTTTTTTTTTTTTTTTGAGAAAAAAAAAAATTATGCGAAAAGTGAGGTGCGCCTTAGATTCGATGGCGTCTTCGATTCAAAGAAGTACGGTATAATCCTTGTTACAGTAACTTCCATTTGCACAACAAAGTAAAGTACTATTCATGTTGAGAAAAAATAAAGCATCACGATCAGTTGTTTGTACCGCATCGTTGCCAGCTCCCATCTGTAACCACAATAGAAAAGTAACATAACTCGTGACCCTAAAAGTCACTAATATTACTAGATTCACCCTCCCTTCAGCGAAAAAAGAAGACACTAGAGTCATGACAGCAGCCTTAAATAAAAAGAAATCCGTAAACACGGACAAAATATAAAATAAACAGAACTTTTGCACCAACCGCATGGTTGTCTTTACATAAGAAAAGTATATAGTCATTGCTGCAAGAGAATTCTTCTTTTGTTGCAATTTTCATGTAGTAATAAAACGTAGTATTTGGAACCTAACATTTCCTTATCTTTTTTTTTTTTTTAAAAAAAAATATAAACATCAACCTTATACTTAGAACTGTAGTGTTGAAAAGGGTTCAAAATTGATAACAGTATTCTTCTGCAGCATCTGTAATATTAAGGCATGCATAGAATGTCTTTATTCCTAAAGCACTTGAAAGAGAGAATTATGCACATAAACTTTCATATTCTCAGTAATACATTAGCGTACATGCATGTCAATTAATGTAAACGTACAATAACATTGTTCGCTCAAAAATGTAGCACAAGGTCACTGAAAACTAGAACATGTATAGAATCTTATTAATTTATTTATTTATTAGAAGTTAGCACGGATACAGCAAACGCCATTTTACACCGTTCTTGTAATAAACAATAACAACAATAATAAAAATAATATAACAACAAAGACTTATGCAATAGGAAACAATGTCACTTTTTTTTAAATTCATTCATTCATTCTAGATTCATATAACAAGCCTTTAGAAATTTACTTTTACTGAGGCAGAAATCTGGTGGCAAAGGAAGATTATTGTAAAAATTTGATAATCTATATACAAGAGGTCGCTGGACCAAACACAATCTCGGTTTTGAGAGGTAGAAATGATGTGAACGAGAATTTTGTCTGGGTACTCTTAGGTTAAAAAGTGGAAGAAGGTCGTTGGTCCAGAGTGCCTTGCATTATTTTATAAAGAAATTTTAAGTCATTTAGTTTTCTTCGTGTGTGTGTGTTTGAAGTCAAGAGAATTCAAAATGTATACGTTAGATTTGTGTTGGAGGTAGGGAACCCTGTGTTTAATGCGGATAATGAAATTTTGAACTTTGTGCGATTTAGATAAATTGGTTTCACAAGCCATAGACCAGATAGATGAACAGTATTCAATAGTAGGAAGTACACAAGTGAGAAAATATGACCGAAGAGCTCTGAATCTTTAATAACGGTAAACCTGTAGAGAAGTCCAAGAAGTTTGAGTGCTTTAGAAGTTACGAATTCAATATGATGAGTAAAATTGAGTTTTTCATCAAATATGATATCCAGGTCTTTGTAATGGTCTACCCATGGTATAATAGATGAGGATAATGTGTACGTACATTCTGTGTTATGGGTTTTCAGTGAGAAACGCATTGCAGCATTTTTGCAAGGATTGACTTTCAGTAACCAATTATTGCACCACATTTCAACAGAATCTATAGCGGCTTGAAGGAAGAAAGTATCTTCTGTAGATTTAATTGTCTTAAATTTTGCAGTCATCAGCGTAAAGAAGTACCGAGCAAGAATTGTTCACATAAGTCATCAATGAAGAGGGAAAATAAAACTGGCCCTAAGGAACTTCCTTGAGGGACACCTGAAAGCATGGGGAGCCACTTGGATGTGTTATGTTCTCTGTCAGACAAATATGTTGTTAGAAGCTGAAGGAGGGATCCGTGTATACTAAATCTGGAAGCAAGCATGTGTATAAGAAGTTTGTGATTGACAGTTTCAAATGCTTTGGAGAAGTCTAGGTATATGATGTCAAGTTCTTGTCTATTTGCTACGGCATCCGTGGCGTGAGACAGTAGGACAGCTAAGTTGGTTTCACAGGATCCATTCAGTACAAAGCCATGCTGGGAGGGAGAAAGAAATGGGAGGACATGATTTTGAATCCTGTCTCTGATGATTTTTTCACAAATTAAACCGAGGGCAGAAAGAAGGGAAATAGGTCTATATGAACTAACATAGGATTTTTCACCTTTTTTGTAAACCGGAGTAATATTTGCCTGTTTCCAGGAGTTTGGGAAATAACCCTCCATATTACATATCCGTTGTAAGTCCACAACATAATAATTCTGACGTTTTTCTATACTATAGTAATAGTATTCTCTGTAACACAAGAATAAATAGTGTCAGTAACTCCATCAGCTAAAAATGTTCTCATGCCTAGAAGAAAGTAGTTCATTTCCAATCAAACGGCACGGATGTAATCGAATCTAATTGGCACCAACATATCTTCAATCATAATTCACGCTATGTCATCAACTAAAGACCAAACCATAAATCATTAGTTATAGTAGTTGAATCAATTTAATTCCATCCCACAATTTACCTTCCGAGATAAAAGTTAACAAATTTAGTTTGTTCATTGAAAGCAGGTTGTAACAATTTGAGCGAAACTTTTTTTTTTTTTTTATTTAATACCGAATCACGTAAGGTAGATTCTGACATTAAAGTGCCTTTGTCGTGATCGGACTGTTCAGACAATTTGACATCCTTTTTCTTAGCCCTGGGAGTACGTTTCTCTTTATTACTACACCTAGAATCCTTTGAAGTAACACTGGTGATTACTGGTTCAAGAGCTGGATCGTTACTAATTACTTGATTAGATTCTTTCCCGACCATCGAGTGAGCATTGTTTTTATCTTTATTTACTGTACTTCGAACTGGAGTAATTACAGTTGCTAAATCCTTGTTCATATCGCAGGCAAGCGTATTTGCAAGAGACCGTACCGTATTCGTGTTATATTTCAATTTATCAATTTCTGACTTCAGAGTAATTACTTACTGCGATAAAGCAATAAATTCTGTTTGCATGTTCTTAAGTAACCCCAGTACACCATTTTATTGTTCCTAACACTTAAGTTTTTGATCATCTGTTGTAACCACACCTAATGCACATCGTGTAATTAATTTCTGAATATTTTGATAATTATTGTGTTCAGTAACTTGACTAGTCGAAGTCTGTTTTGATTCAAGTTCGGTGGTATCAATCTCGGTAGCAGAATCAACAGTTGTTCTAGAAAAGACAGTGAACCAATTAGGAAAGGCTATTATTAAACCTGATCTTCCTAAAATCAAGTAATTGAATTCACCTGTTACTACATGAAATTTTATACTATAAAGATATTTCATAATCGTAACTTCCAGTTCGACAGTGCCAATTCTGTCCAGGCAAGATCCATTAAGTACCGGTATTTTTGTTAATTAGGTTGTAATTTATGTAACATGCAAAGATTAGCCAATAATGAGTGATTAAGCTGAGTACCAGTATTGACAAAACACTGAAATTCTTTTCCTGTAATATGTGAATTTACCCAAATATCGTCTTGTATGCTATCAGACGCTTTGTCCTGAAAAAATAAACAATCGTCCACAAACATAGATGTTATTTCGGGTTTATCATGATTTTGCTCGTTAGAGGCATTAGTATTAAGTTTGATACCTTCCTTGATGCCGCTGTTACAATAAGCATTCTACAGCCCAGTTATATTTTTCTTGAATAGTAATTACAAGACGATGCAATGGCAGGACAATTATGTCGTGTTAAAAATGGACGACAGAACTTAAAACAAGCCTTATCTTTACCATGCATTGATTTTTGATCGTAATCCCTTTCTTACTGAGTGATCTTGTATCTCGAATATTCAAAAATTCGGGTAGACTGTACTTACTGGTATGGAAACATTGAGAATCACGTTCAACGTGCTCCTCTGTATTAATCGTGTCTATAGATTTTTGTAATGACAACTTAGGATTAGTAAGTAAACGTTTACATGTCTTTTCGTCTTAAATTCCAATCACTATTTGATCCCTAATTGCGTCGTCCATAGTATCCCCAAAATCACATTTAGAAGTTTGTTTGCGTAGCATCATGACAAAATCTTTTCAGACTACATAGGTGTCTGTTTTAGTGAATAGAACCTAAACCGATCCACTATTATGTTAGACTTTGACAGATAATATTCTTTAAGTTTAGTATCGAAAGATTGTTCGTTCACAGCCTCGGGTGCAAACAGATCTCGTAATAACCGAAACTGGTCATGATCAATCAATGATATAAATGCCAGTACTCGTTTTTCGTCTGGAATAGATCACATTTCGCAGTGAGATTCGTACTGCTCAAGATAAACTGATATGTCCATGGATTCTGGATCAAATTTTTTAAACGCTGCTTGTACGGACACCCTCGACGCAGCACTAGACTGCGCCATTTCTGCTATGCTTTTTGACGTGTGAATAAAGTAGATGAGTAAATAATTGTACAAAAGTAATGCTAACAGTGGCCAGGCAATATTCCCACACAAACAAATACAATAGGTGAAGTAGGTTCTTTAACGTGGAGGATGATCGATCAAACCTTCAGTATATAGAGTACTCAAATCCGTTAAACGCATATTACATACATTATATACTTAACTATAATTAAAGTTTCTTCTGAAATAAAACCTCCTGGAGACCTTTGAATACATGAGTATGTATTCTGCGTAATATAATCCTTGTTACAGTAACTTCCATATGCACAACAAAGTAAAGAACTATTCTTCTTAAGGAAAAATAAAGCATCACGATCAGCTGTTTATACAGCATCGTTGTCAGCTCCCATCTGTAACCACAATAGAAAAGTAACTTAACTCATGACCCCAAAAGTCACTAATATATACAATAAATCCGATATTATCAGAAGTGGTAATGTCCCCGCTTATCTTAAAATAGTAGACGATCCAATAATGTATTGCGGTAGTCGCATCTCCAAATTTATTGGTTGACTTTGATTACAGATGATTATACAATAAGACATCGGAGTATATAAAATATTCGTCTACCACCATTGCGTATAAGTAGAAAGTTGACAACGAATAAAAATAAATACAAATCTCATCATTGTTGCCAAATCCACAAGGCAACATAAACATGTTACATTCACCCTCTTTCTGAATAGAAAAGAAAGGAGGGAAAATCGTACATGTATGCGAAAAAGAATCATGAAAAAGTTTGTAAAAGTCATTGCTTCCAAAATAAAATGTCTCTGAAATTAGGTGCCATACTTCGTCTGAATATATAATTGAGCGCACCTCAATTAGTTCAATTTACAATAGTTTAATAAACCTAACCGCACAAAAAGTTACGGTAACGTAGTTTACCTAACCTAATCATTGAAAATATTTCCAAAACATTTATTCAGCATGGGGTATACCAATATAAATTGATTGCATTTAGGTTAGATTAGATTAGTGTTCATCAATAGGTTATTTTAGATAAAGGTTCAGTATGTAAGAAACCAATCATGACAAAGTATTCTATAAAACATGAACGTTGACAAGTAATTAATAATGTTTCTGTAGTCACCCTCCGTAGAAACAAAAAAACTATTTCCGCATCTGTTGATCACGTCGTACTCAACCGGAATCTCGACCGTTAAATCTACAATCCGGCGTCGGGAAGTGGCGCCCCCATCGCCCAGTTAGTTCTACTGGCTGCAATCAGCTCTGGCAGCTACCAACATCGTTGCTGCCTATGGGAAGTCCAACAGCAGGGCCAGAGTGCTTCTCTGTTGAGAATTTTTACTTCCCACTAGCGTAGGGCATTGGCGACCTCATCGCAGGTCTACGGACCGCAACGTGATGAAACCATCACATAGCCCGAGCAGCAGACCATCGCTGCTCGTATACGGCGTAGGGAATTGGCGACCCCATCGTCCGGCCGGCTTATGCTGGTTGCAATCAGCCATCGCAGCTAAATACCTACGCTGCTTGACAGGAGGACCAGCAGGGAGGAGTTACATTCACATTCATTTCATTTTCATCCACAGATGACTCATCATTTCATCTCCTCTTGTGCTGTGAGTTGCGCCTCCGCGCAATGACCAAGGATGTGACAGGATGTACTTGCATTGACGATGGCCCAGGGGAAAGGGGGCGGAACCATTGGATAGCGCCTAGTTCTTAACAGCAGATTCTTGGATGGTCTAGCTCGTTGAGACGGAAGTGCGCCATTGGAGAACTCTTCGGACCTTTGGTCTCGCCAACACTCGGGGGAGTGGGTGTCCCAAGTATCCATCAGTCGGGAGTGCAAGTGATTTCGACGCCAAGTCATTGGACTTCGCCTCGATTTCCAGCTTGCTGACAAGGGTGATGAGGGTAGTACCCGGCAGCCTCGTTGGCTCCTCAGAACGAAGACGGAGAAGTGTGGACATTTACGGCTAAAATTCATCATGGCTCCACCACATCCTAACAAGTCGCCTTCGCGCACAGACAAAGAAAAGAAGACGACCAAGAGACAGAATGAAGAGAAAGTCACTGAGGATAATAGAAAGAAGGCGCATATAGTTACGAAAATAACCAGTTACACCGCAGAGAAAATCGAAATAGAGGAACAGACAAGTATCGTACCGACTATCACACGGTATCTTGTTATTAAAGTAAAGAATGAAGCAGAGAATCCAGGTGGTTTGAAGGGGTTATCCCCTTTCATCATACAAAAACAACTGAATCATGTCGCCGGCGAACTTGCACATGTTAAAAAGCTTCGCAACGGCACCTTGCTCGTGGAGACGTCAACTAACAAGCAGTCAACTAATCTCTTGACTACTAGTTCAATGAAGACCCTAGGACAATTCGAGGTTCAAGTTGAACCGCATCGTCAACTAAATTATAGTCAGGGCGTAATATCTTGTTGGGACTTGCAAGATATGTCTGAAGAAGAGATTAAAAATGAACTTGTCAGCCAAGGTGTAGTCAATGTTCGTCGAATTAAAACAAGAAAGAGTGGAGAACTGCAACCCACGAGTTCGTTAATTTTGACGTGCCATGCCACAGCTCCCCAAGGACGTGAAGGCAGCATTCTATTGCTTACCTGTCCGTCCGTATATACAGAGTCCGCTCCGCTGTTTTAAATGCCAGCACTATGGACACACCAGCACGTCGTGTAAGACGACCTCTGCTGTATGTGCAATATGCGGTACCAGTAGCCATGGTGCGGATCCTTGCACATCACTGAAACCTCAGTGTGTTAACAGCAAGGGTGATCACACGGCCTGGTCGCGTGACTGTCCGGTATTTAAAGAAAAAAAAAAAAACTCCTTAGAGAGCTGATGGTGATTGAGAAAATATCTGCTGGCGATGCAAAACGTCGCGTAAAAGAGTTTCAGCGCACCCTTCCCTCTGGTGCGTTTTCACATTATGTAGCCAGACTCGCAGTTAAAACTGTCTCGGTTGGTACCCAGACAGTTAATGTATCAACACAGAGTCTGATGTGCATGGCGACCTTCCGAAGCCGCCCAAAGAATCGGAGACTCCTCGCAATATGCGGACGCAGTCAGGGACAACACACGCCTGTGCAGAGCTCTAGAGCTCCACGGGTTAAGACTACTTTTAGTCCCTATAAAGTCCCGAAATTAGTTCGAACTTCGCCTCTCGCTACAAGCATTAAGACTCTGACGAACGTTTTGTCTGCTCAATTAGCTCAGGAGAGTCTGCACATACTATCGATGATCCAAGTTCATCTTTGGCTTCAGACCTGATTGAGGACCACCTGATGGATATGGATTTTA
>JAGDQP010004086.1:0-88079 GCA_022664845.1 Lepisma saccharinum | reverse complement strand
CAGGTTTTGCAAAACCGAACCTGTATTTTTTTTAAATTTGTTTTCAAACTTTTTATTTTTAATTTTATTTAATCGTTTTGTGTGTGTGTGTGTGTGTGTATTTAGAGCTCGGTTTTCTTTTTCAATCAAATTTTACGTACCACCTTGACTACCAAAGATGAGTTAACTAATTTGCTTTCGGTGAGTGTTGTCTAGGTTTCAAACCCCGGTAAAAAAAGTACAATTAAAGTACCCCTACTTCCAGTGGCCCAGGGCGGGCGGTAATGAGCGTATGGCATTGCTACTTGGTAAATATGCTAATGAGACCATGCGGAAGCAATATACACGGGAACAAAAATTAGTTCCAATTTTCTCCACCAGGTGAAAATGTGGCGCTTTACAAAAAATGTGTTATTAATATAGTTGTTCATATTACTTCTCACTCACGTGTACGGAGAAACGAAAATGCCAGTACAAAAAAATTCTTGTAATACGCATTTTATAGTCTCTATCTCCGATATATTCAGGCGTATAGCCAGAATTTCATTTCGTAGGTGGTCCACCAGTTAGTTTTTGGGATCTAGGGTTCGTATGAACTGTAATTACGCCTAAATTTATACTAATTTTACTTCGACATTGGAATTTGGAAGTAGGTCAGGACCCGCTAGCTACGCCACTGCACGTTTCCCTACAGAGCTTGTACGACGTAATGAATCCTGCAAGTAAGTAGTGCCATCTACTGCCTAGCAGCTCAATTACATAATCTCCTGTAGTACGTGTTGACGATACAGGTCATGACAAAAGACGGTAAACCCGTCAGTTTTAAATTGGCTGTTTGGTGTACTCGATTGAGTGTTGGATTGCTGGCCGGCTAACCCGGGTTCGATTCCCACCAATCTCTCCCGTGTTCATGTTATTTCTTGCTAAGAACATTACATATTTCTTGCTTGTATACATACATAATTGTTTTCTTTAGCCTCCTTTTTGCATTTTTAACATTGTACAGAATTTCACGGAAGTAGGTTAGCTAAAGTCAGGTTAATTTTTTTCGTTTTACGCATTTTCAGAAGTTTACAAACTTCTCAGAAATAGGTTAGGTAAAGTCAGGCTAGATTCTTTTTTACAATTATTATTATTATTATTATTATTATTATTATACGCGAACACCAAATATTACGTTTAACACAACGGGTTTCCAACCTTCTCCAGGGTTTACATTAGTTTTCAAATTCAAAATACCTGATTTTCTTCTGATATGATACATCAGATTTTCCTGATTTCATTTACGAGGTATTGTAACTATTTACAGATTAAGAAATCGGAGTACTCCCATACATTTAAGATAGTAAAATGAAATTACAGGAAGCTGTTAATAGGGAAAACACAAAAAGTCTGAAAAGAATTTAATTACTTTCTTAAAAAAAATCCCCTACCAGGTAGCCGGAAAAGAAGTGAAAACCCATACACGGGGAAAAAAGCTAAGTAGAGTTTCATACAAATTTACTACCTTATAAGAATTAATACTGATTGGTTATAAAATGGGTGGGGTTGATCTTGCTTGGATGGGGTATCACCTTACGAGAGAGAGAGAGAGATTTATTACATCATATTAGCTACGTAACAATTAGGGAATTTCACTTCCTACACTTCACCTGATTAAACAATCTTTAGTTCAATTGACTTTAAAAACGAATAGGCTTCTTAACTATGATTCTGATTAAAGTAACTTCTTCGAGTTGAACAGACGTTTGATTTCCGAATTAATGGCTTCTTCTTCTCTCTATCCTGGCTTCCAACATAATTTTAAACTTTCGATCCTCCAGCTGTTTGAATTTCATCTCAATTTTTCGTTTGCCGATCTTAGTGGCATCCTTGGAATTAGTCACTTTCTTTTTCTCGTTTTCCCTGATAATTTCATGACTAGTGGCAACCCTGTTCTCTCTCTCCTCATACAGTGCGTAGTTCAGCAGGTGGCTAACAGATGGCACTACCTACTTGCTGGATTCTTTACGACGTGCAAGCTCTCGTTGTATTTCTACTGAAAAAGCCGTTATAAAAAAACTTGAAACCCGTTCTCATTTCTGGATTGTAAGTTTTATTGTTAAGTGCTATGACTGGTTACTATATGCTGAAAGTGTGAACTCGATCTATTATTTTTAACTGGCCTTCTCCCTTTTCCCCCGATGTACTTTTCAAGTGTATTGGGCGACTGAATACGGAGCGAAGAAAATATTCAAGCACCACAAACAAGACTTTATGACACACACACACACCCACACAGATACCAGCATCTCCTTACTACGGAACCATGAATGCCAAAACAGTCACTATGGGCGACAGAAGGGTTTATCCATGGAAATGCTGTAAATAGGCCTTTCAAATACAATGCTTTGTAAATGTACACAAGCACGGATATTGTGTTAATGAACACGAACTGCTGCTTGAACCATGGGTACGTACAATACACTCAAATCGTCACCCAAAGTCATGTCGCCTAAATGTTAAAACTACCACTACCTTGCAATCATTACTGGAATATAACCATTGCATCCATCTCCTCGACTTCATCAGTAGCTTGCGACTGTGTGAATATTTACCAAATTAGAGCTGTTCGTATTACTTGACACAAATATTTCTGTTGTTCTTAGTTAAACAAGCTACTAATTAAAATAATTGATCTAAAGGTTATGTACTCCCTAAGAAAGCATGAAGATATACGTTTACACTCCATTTTTAGATGTTTTTTTTAAAAAAAGGATTATACGAGCAAAAATTTTACAAGTAAAAATGTGATCATCCTACGCGTTTAACAGACAAAAGGCCCATCTTTTGTATGCTCTGCTGTATTTTCATAGATTTTTTTTTCATTACACAAGAAAAGCAGATTTAAGGGACATCGTTCCCATTCGCCATTTTTCACTGGAAGGCTGAAAACTGACACAAAAAAAAAGGGGACTGCAAATTACATGCTGATATTAATAATAATAATAATTAAAAAAAAGAATTGGGACAAAACTATGTAATTCTGAGATAGCTGCTACCGTCTTAAAATACATTATCTCTTTTTTTTCTACAACCATTCAAATAAAATTTCACCTAGGATCTTTAAAAAAAAAATATGAAAATTTCGGGTTATTCCGTTCAGCCCACTGAACTTACTAGAAAGGTACCCGAATCTAATATTCTTACTTCTTAGTGAGACACAGTTTCTTTAAAAGGGCTTCAAAAAGTCCTACCTAATGTCGAAATAAGTCTATTTATCAATTTGATTAGACATTTATAAGAATGCATTAAGTAGACCTGATGGGGTAAAAAGACCTTTGAAAAGAAACGGACGTTTATCAACAACATAACAATTATTACAAATGAAGCTTTTCAAATGCTAGGATTTGGAATTGTAACAAGAATGGGAAGACAGTTTAACAACGTTACTACATTAGACAAAATTTACTATCCTTGTGTTCGTTCTAAATTGGAATCCCTCTCAACTATATATATATATAATCCAAATTTCTAACCCATAAAGTAACTCGGAACTATCCCACTTATGGAAACTACAGTACAATCATTAAAAACTTTAATTTTCAGATGTTAGAAGAAAGGCGTATCATTTCTGATCTGTTATTTCTTAGGAAAGTAACTCAAAATGGCTTAAGACTGCACAGACTTAGTATTACTGTTACAGTTTCGTGTCCCATCATTAAAAACTCGCGTAGACAACACTGGTCTCTCCCACTGCAAAAAGGCAAAAAACTAATATAATAACATAAACCTGATAATAGATAGACTTAGCACGCTTCCCCCCATTTCTGGCTGCGCTAAAACTGATGGATTTTTGTTCAGAGCACGTGATTTTGAATCCATCCGTTAGGTAGCTCTGCCCATAGACCTCATAGTAGACCTAGCGGATGGGTTCAAAATCACGCGTTCTGAACAAAACTCCATCAGTTTTAGCGCAGCCAGAAATGGGGGGAAGCGTGCTAAGTCTATCTATTATCAGGTCTATGATAATAATGAAGTCACCAAGGAGAATATGTACTGTCTACAACGAAATGTGTAGAAATTGCATTGAGTTTGACCTATGTGATATGTCTTACAAAGCATACAGAGATGTAATAAAAACTGTCTGTAAACCATCATTGTAAATATACACTCATTGCGCTATACAGCCTGTTGTGTTGATAATAAATAAAAGCCATGTGCAACGTGTAAATTGTAGATGCTAAGGCCTTTAGGAATAAAGTCTAAACTCTCTGAGAAATATATTTTCGGAACACTTTGTTCTGGAATTTCGTTTCTTGGCACAGAGCCCTCCTACAGTCACGGAAGAGCGTTTGCTTTCCGTATGAAAGGTCAGCGGTTCGAGTCCTTGTCATATGAACCCCTTTTTGTCCTGTAGTAGATGTGCATGGTTATTCTGCCGGTACTACTTTACGGTTGCGAAAGTTGCAGACATTACGAGTGTTTGAAAATAAGGGCTTGGGAAAGATATACGGGCCGAGATGAATGGAAAATGGAGGAGACTGTATAATAAAGAACTTCACGGAATGTACGAAACAACCGTAAGAATAATGAAATCGCGACGACTAAGGTGGGCAGGCTATATTGCTCGGATGGGGGAAAAACGAAGATTATATTCTATCATGGTTGGAAAGCCGAAGGGAAAGAAACCGTTGGGAAGACCGAGACGACGTTGTGAGGACAATATTAGAAGAGATCTTCCAGAAGTAGGTGTTTGTGATGAAAACTGGCGTGATCTTGCCCAGGATAGAATCCTAATGGCGAACATTTGTTACTGCGGCGATAGTTGTTTGTTTACATAAACGAAAGGTTGCATTACGCCTACGGAATTATTAATTCTGCAGGTGTAATGCAACCGTATATTTAATTAATCATACTGTTACTCTTCTATATGTGAACATACAACTGTGCTATGTAAATTAGCAGACTTTAAATAAATAAAGCAAAAAGAAGAAAAACGAATGAAAGAAAAAAAAACTACAGAACACTAACTTTTATTTTACACGTCAAAAGCATACTGTAACATAACATTTGCACATGTACTATAGAAAAAAAATGTTGACGTTACCAGGACTCGAACCACTGGCCTTTCGCACGGCAAGTGAACGCTCTTCCGTGACTCCATGAAGTTTCTGTGCCAAGAACAGTGATTTCAGCACCAAGCGTTTCGCAGGTCTCTTTCTCAGCTGTTTTAAGACTTTAAGCTAGTGATGACTAGATCCGGATCCGAGTTTCGGATATCCTATCCAATGGATCCGTGCGATTTCGGTCGCAGATTCATCAAAGACCCAGTATTCAGACTTCGTTGTTATGATGCATCTAAAACTGCGATGCAGGGATGGCAAATTATGAAAGGCCCTGGCTAATACCTTCCCCATCCTCTGCCTGTCTCATCCCGGCCTGAGCGGAAAATGACAAAAGGCGATAAGTAAAAGACAATTTAATTCAATATATCTGAAACTATAGAAAAATATATTTTATATAGTTATGTATTTAATTATTGTTGTTTTCTTGTCCAAGAAGGGATATAACAAGTGCTACATGAATGCTTCTGTCATTTGTATATCTCTTTGGTTACTTAGAGAAAGGGAGTTGATAGGAACATTTTTTAAATTTTTTTTTCTAAAATGTATGTTTTATTTCTCGAAGTAAACGAATATGGGAAAGGACTTTCGTATTTTTCTTTACATCCTTGCACGCTTAAAAGGGGCGGGGAACATGTTCTTTTTGTTTTTTCCTTCTAACAACACAATGTTTATTGCGTAGTGACAGATCACCACGTCACAGGGCAAAGGGTAGGTAGGCACAGTTGGTGATGAGGGAGGGTGGGGGTTAGAAGCGATAAGGAGATGTTGTCGATGATTTGTTTTCCTTTTGTCACTCCAATATATGTATTAGTGACAGAATATCATGTAATTAGTTTCAAAAGCGCTAGTCTCGCAATCCCTTCAGTTGTACAACTGAATTGCTGAGTCTCTCTCTCATAGAGAATTCTCTCTTTCTATGATTCTGCTTTCTCTCTCTCTCTCCCCTCTCAACGTTCCAAAATGAAGAGTAAAATAACCGAAAGGTAGCAGAAAAAAATCGCCCAAAACACGAATTAGGAAAGACGTACTCCAGATATCCGAAACCCGGATCTGTTCGGCTATCCCTACTTTTAGGCCTCACCAGCTAAAATTTGCACATCGCACATGACTTTTGAAGTCCTTTAAAAAGGAACCGGGTCTCACACAAACCAGAAGTCAGAGTATCCGGTTCGGATACCTTCCTGGTTACCCTGAGTGAACGGGAATGCGGTCAGAAACAGCTCCTTTGTAAATACACGTTACTCTTTTTTTCTTGAACCCACCTGAAAAGTTACTCAGTGCACTACACGAAATATCATGACATTATTACTACTCTAACACGTCTTAGATGAGTTGTGTTTTGATTTTGACGAACGAGAAAACTCGGAAATCGGTTTTTTTTTCTATTGACAGAAGTAAACGATAACCAGTTTTCGGTTTAAAAATCCGGTTTCCCTGTTCTTAGTGTACAAGAGAGTAACTTTTTACAGTTACCAATGTAAAGAACTAAACTCTTCCATCAAACAGGAAAAGGCCAATGACGGAAAAATATACTCTATTATCATTATCATAGCATAGTAATTATTATTTACACTATTAATTATCATTTACATCCTATCCAACAGTAAAAAACACTCACACTGTGTAGCGTTTTTAACACAGATACGAGGAAGATTTACCACTGACGATAGATAATTCTAACATGTTTAGCTAATAGCAAAAAGAAATGACTTGTTGCTACGGTTTCTCTCTCTGTAGTACCCGGATTCAGCCGAAAGATGGCGGGGTAGCTATTGCATAGCATACCTTTTTTTGCAACCAGCTAAACCTCTTGATGGATAATTATTCTACAATTGTATTCGATAATGTGTATGGTCCGTGTTTAAGGTTTAATAAAAAGGCTCTTTTCATACACTCAGATTCACAGAAAATGACCGGTGAATAAACTTCCTAAGTCCTATAATTTGTACATTTAGCAATACCGATACATGCCGGTTTTCAACACAGATTTAAACAAACGTTCAAAATGTATTTGCCAGGTGTATTAGCTTGGTGTTGCTAAATTATAAACATTTCGGACTAACAAAATAAAATCCCCATCGCCATTTCTTATGAATCTGGGACTACATTGTCCGGCTTTGTGAGAAATCATACAATTTACACGATACATGAGTGTCCTAATCCTGAGATCTTACTGTATCTAAGCCGTAATCCTGAAGTTTTACTGTATTTGAGTTAGAATTACGTGAAACGAAGATACATATAAAGTTTAAAGCGAATAACAAGATGAAACCTAGATACACGGACCTTACTAATGACTTACGAGCAATGAAATATTTTTTTTTTTTAATTTCTTGGCTTATTACTACAGATACAACTTCACAACCTTCCCATTTGCAATTTTTATGCTGTTTGTTTAAATGTCACTGCATGTATTACACGACTGCAAACAACCTATACGAAATTCTATGCCTGGTCAACAAGTGCATGGTTTAGTGTAAAATGATTATTAATGTACCTTGTACTTGCAAATATACACGTATGTATTTTTTGTCTCCATCACAATATTTGCAACGTATGATTTGAATATTATTACTACATTGAAATCTTAAAAGATTTTTCATCTATTTTGTTGATGTTAATATTTGGAATATGTGCCCATAGATTTTTCTTCCAAATTTACTACTGATTGCATTAAACAAACGCAACTAAAGAGCCTTTAACGATTTAAATATCGCGCTCAAAAGCGGAAGCTTCAAACATAGATGATGCTTTTCTGTCCTTTGATAATATTCGTACTGTAAGGATTACAATTTTCAATACTTCGTGAAGTTACTGTTCATGGAATCGCTTGCGGACTTTGGGCTATACAGCAAGCTATGGACTTCACTACAATCCCATTAGCCTGATGGCTCTACGCCTCTGGTGGTGCAATTTACAGGGTTTGCTCAAGTTTCGACGGGGATCAAACTCAAGATGGCTTTAAGCTTTATATTTATGGCTTACTGCGCCTTCAGGCTATGGCTTGTCACGTCTTAAACTTTGCTTTAGCCGGCGGAGAAGGCATGGAAAAGGTTCTCTATTGAAAATACCATCCCTGCATTCGCCTGGTGGGAGGACTGAGCGAGAGACTACCCGTGCCCTGTTTATTCGATGGCAGTAATCGTAACCACTATACTAAGAGACTTCTTGTTTACAAGACAGTGAGCAGTATTCACTCTCACGTACCGGGAACTGCTTAGAAACCATGTTCAAATCCTATACGCAACCCCTTTTTATTACTTTAGAAAATCTCCTTTGCTCTACAGGCTTTCAGAGGGCTCTCCTGTGTTCCGCCTGGCGAATGGTTGTATGTACCAAAACTAAGGCCCTGTTCCCAAATGAGTATTCGCCGAGAGACGTGATCCATCAGACGCGTGACGGGCTGATGCCAATAACAAAAACTTAAGAAATAATTAGGCATATCAGCAAACTGCTTGATTTGATCACAGTGGGTTCCCTCTGAAATTTGAGGATGTCGTAATTTTAAAAGTTCTGCAGAGAAAGTTAAACTGACATTAAATTTTACCTACGTTTACTTTAATTCCTATAAAAAAAAAAAAAAAAAGTACAATTCCCTACAGCAAAATATTAATATGCCAGTTGTTTTGGTACGTGTATATTTGACTTTAGAAGATATAAAAAGCAGGCTAATATTTCTACGGACTGCTCGTTTAGGAAGCTTACGAACTATGTCCGGTTAGCAAGAGAAAAGCCACAAATCTATCTATTATTACTTTGTACAATAGAAAAAGAATACAGAGACTACTTCTGAGCAGTTTGACAGATATGGCTGAGTAAAACATCCTCCATTTTACATTCAGCCAAAGTCCAATGTATTTCATGTACTAATAATGGTTATTATGCGAGTCCAACGCAACAAAAAAAGTACATTTGGAAGGAACTTATATAGGCACAATTTTTGTCTCAAAATACCTTTTAAAAAACCTTCAACATAGTCCTTTGTAAGCTTCATTTCAATATGATTTTGGTGCGTTTCAGTACAAATACATGTGCGCATACGCATGCATAAACACGTGTGGGTATTCTCTTACATATCTAAAAGCTTCCCTTACTTGCTCGAAAACCTTTCTTTTAACTCTTGGGTAAAGACTGGCGAATTCTTTTGTCACATAGTTTGAAATTATTGCATACATTCACATATCACGATTCATGTCAAAATTACTTGCATTAACAGACAGACCCAATTGTGTTACTTGTGAAAAACAAAGTAACCAACCAACCAACCACCTCCCAATGACTTGGGGAGGCTAGCATTCCTTTTAATTGCTCTCCAACAGGTCCGCAATGCTTAAGAGACTATCTGACAATTCCATGGCAGCGTTGGACGATGGCAGTGTTGGTGGCTCAGGTTTCCACAAACATCACTTATCCCAGAGACCGAGTTCCCTCATTCGTGACTGGAAGTACTTCTCCAGGCCGTTGGCACAACGGTAGTACTCGGTGTCAGGGCTGTTGTACAGACGACAGTTCGTAAAGATCCTCGTCATGTCAGCAATAAAAAGGTGCTTTGTTATGTAGTAGCGGCTTTTAAGTCGATCACTCATTGTCTTCAGATCTGGAAGGAAAGAAAAAAGAGCAAATACAGTTTAGGACAGCGATTTTATTAACAATCGCGAAGTTTCAGGTCCCTTCATAGCATTTGAGACACGCAAGCATTATTTTTTTTTATAAAACAGGTTGGCAATACTGACAACTGCAGTGCTTAAATACCGGAAAACCCAGAGTAAAAAAAAAAGGTAAAGCTATCCCGTGTGCGATACGCACGAACGCTCCACATTTTCTTGACCTACGGTACGAAGTGAGGTGGGGCGGTCAGTTCCACGATCGACCACCTTTACCTTCCCAAGGTGCCCAGGAATACCAAGGACACTCCGGTACTCAATTTGCCAGTACTTTTCTATTGTGTCGCATAATGTTTATGACAAGTTTGGTGCAGTTAGGTCTAACTGAACGGAAGCAATGGACATTTCCGGTAATATTTTTTTATTCAATAAAAAATCTTCTGCTAAAGCAGCCTTTAGAAGACACTTTCTTTTTTTTCCTGTGATCTATTTATCAAATAATATTAAATCTTGTTTCCAAACAGTTCCAGCCGTGCGCTAAATCGACCGCCGCCATGTTATGACGTAAGCAATCTGCAGACGACTTGTCATTGAACTACAGGCTGTAGTTGGTTGGTTTGTATTGCTAAGAACCGATAGCATAAATAGATGAAAAGAAATTGTGTAAGTAGTACATAGTTCCTTTGTTCAATAACATGTTAATAAGTTTTCCTAACAAAATATTGGTTACCCTGCCGAGAAATGAAAAACGAGAAAGGGCTTATAAAGAAAGGACTGACATGACACTACCCCAACCTGCGATAAATTTATCACTATTTTGATGTAAATTTCGCGTCTTGGTCTTTTTTTCTTCCGCAGTAGGTCTCATGGCACTGCCGTCTATTAACAATTTGTTGAAGTCTGTCGAGGAGTTTGAATGGCGAGACTCTGGCGTGAATAATATAGCTTTAAGATATACAAGAAAAAAGCAAGTAAGAAGCTATTGGATTGAAGTTACTATTCCGTTTCGTAGAAGTAAAAACAAACCTGTTTCTCGATAGGGATTCGATCACAATCCAGCGAAAGAAAAAAAATGTTGAAAAATATCTACGTGTTAACGACTTACGACACAATGACAACACGTCAAATCCGATAAAACAGTGATAAGAAGAGCATTGCAAATTGAGACAATACCATGTCATTCATTTAAGCCGTTGTTAAAAATAGGTATTTGCTGTTTTAACTTGTTCAAGTACCATGGTAGGCCTATATATCAATTATTTCGTTAAGTGATGATGTGAATATTCTTTCCTCTCTATATATTGTGTCTTCAAAAGAGACATACACAGCGAGAAACATATATCTACTGAACTACTACAAATTGATTATGTCACACCAATTAGAAGACGAGTTTCGTTGAATGACGTAGGAGGTGGAATTCCTCAATATTTCATGTTACATTTCTACGTAACGAGATCTTAAATTTCAAAAACATTATTTTTTAATCTGATGTACATAATCAAATTCTTTAATATATAAGGACGGTGAAAACAGAAATGTCCATTTAAACAATTATTATTTTAAAAAATGGGTTGACAACACTAAACTACTGCACCAATCAAGATGGTTCTGGCAGCTCTGGCTAGTCTAGCTAAGACTTTTCCAACGACACCTCAAACATCTCTCTATATCTTGTAGTTCCTGAGATTTAATTTCTGGACACGGACATCATGAGCGGGAACAGAAGGTTCCGTTTGTTATAGCTTTGCTATTAAGAAACTTAAAACCAATGACAGTTAAATAGTTGCTACATTTAAAAAAAGAAAAATATTAGATCAGTCCACATATTCGTGCGGTACTGAGAAGGGTTGTACCGCATTTACTCACATAATTCAAGCATCATGAATTTTTATCATCGGATATTTCACCCTTAAGGTTAATGTAAAGCAACGACCTCTCACGTTAGATAGCATAATTACTTGCGTAGGTCTCTAAAGGATTTTATCGTTGCAGGAAATGACAATACTGCTCCTACAAATTTCAGGGAGTTCAAACTTTTAGAGAAGAAATTTCAGAACTCTTTTAAGCGTTCTTTCTTCCTTTTCTAATTACTTGGTAGCTGAGGACTGACATTATTGTGTAACAATTCAATCTCTTGTACCATTATTGCTTCACATTATTACGGTGACATGCAGCGTTTATGAACTACATCGTAAAACGTCTGGAGGTGATTCCTTACATCAAAACAAGACGAAAGTTCCTATGACAAATTTTCGAAATGTCTATAAGTTCGGAGCTACAGGCTACCGAAAGTATGGGAAAATTAACGTTAGAGCTTCATATTTCTAACGAACAGTCGAGCTGATGCGGCATGGCACCGTCAGACTTTAAACCTGCTCTATTAAAAAATATGCATACTTCAAAATTCCGCAATGGGTGCACAAGGGATTCCCCAAAGGAAGTAGCGGGATTTCGGAATATTTCTGAAGTAGAGGTAGGTTGAAATGATTATGGCTTAAAAGACTTCTCGTGTGAGTAAAGATGACCTACGTCATTCCCAGCATCCAATCGGACAATTATATTCGATCTCTTTGATAAGAAATGAATAAAAAGTTTGATGAAATGATGCAAATCTTACTCCTGCTTGTTATTCAACCACTATTTCTTAAAAAAAAATTGTTTGGTATATGGAAAATACTTGAGATATCGATTTGGTGGAAACGAATTATTGTTTCCTGGTGGAAAGCCATCCCATTCACGCTCATTTCGACCCATCTTTATTACTGGGAATTCCCTAATTCCTTTGCGCACCCATTGGACAAATCTGAAATATACACTTTTGGATAGTGCTGATTTGAAGCCTTTGACGGTACCATGCCGCATCTGCTCTACTGTTCGTCGTGTTAGAAATATGAAGCTCTTAAAGTTCATTTTCCCACGCTTTCGGCAGCCTGTAGCTCCGAAACTATGCATATTTCGTTAATTTGTCAGAGGAACTTTCGTCTTATTTTGATGTGATGAATCACCTCCAGAATTTGTCGGTGTAGTTTAGGGATGTCAATCCGCTCGGTTCGAGCGGCGAGTCCAACGCTCGAGCTCGGCTCATTGTAACCGAGTCGCAGCGTGAGTTTCTCTGAGCAGCGACTCGGCTCGACTCGAGCACATAGTGAGAGCCGACTCGACTAGTTCTAAGAACCAACTCGACTCGAGGAATTCTGAATACCGACTCGACTCGAGAAGCTACTGAACGCCGACTCGGCTCGACTCGAGCACATAGTGAGCGCCGACTCGGCTCGATTCGAGCAGTTGTGACCACTGACTCGACTCGACTTGACTCGAGTAGGTACTGAGCACCGACTCGACTCGACTCGAGTCGAGCGAGTCGTTGATATCCCTAATGTAGTTCATAACCACGTTATATGTCACAGAAACAATGTGAAGCAATAATTAGAAAACTCATCATCTGTTTGAAAGATTTTCGTCCTGCAGGTAGGAATGCTTTGAGATGAGAGTTCAACACCCCTTCCCAAGCAAACTCCTTCACAACTAATACCATTTTGCTCGATTTATTAAACGCAGACACAAGGATTTCTCAATCTTTATTATTCCGGCACGGTCTAGTATATGGAGTAGAACTTACATTATCTGATGAGGAAATAATGGCAAGAATTGAAAGTAACTTAATAAGTGCCAAACGTATGCAGAAAGCAATTAAACAACCAGATAACACCTTTTTCTCATACTCCAACCAAACTGGTTTATCTCACCTTTCAAACCCAAAATCTACCGAGTCATGTAGTAATACACTTTGTTCTATTAGAAGTTAAACTAAAGTTCAATTCCCCTCTTCAATGCCGCTCCTATCTAAAATTTAACCTTTTTGTTCAAGATAAAATAAAATAATAGCTGAGCGAAGCACATAAGTTTTATTTAAAAACTAAAAACGTGTGACGGTTTCGCCAACTAACTAACAACTTGGCTTCATCAGACACATTAAATCACATAAACAACATCATTTGTAGTGAGACAGCCATCTGGTTCCCTATTGGCACCCCCGCCAGCCAATCCCGTACCGACTACACAATGTGAATTTTGAATTAATAACCATCACTGATTTCCTCTCACCCCCTGTTTCTACTACATCTAAGTATACAATCCCAAAACAAGCCTTGTCCTGTAGAAATTATAGTAGGAGTGGAAACACCCTGGATCTCCGACGAAGAAGATTGAGCAATCGACAGGAAAAGTTATGTTAACTGTTTTTTGGGACACAAAGGGGCCCATTGGTAGAGTTCATGGAAAAGGGAACTACGATTAACAGTGAAATATTGGGAAATACAGTGAATTCCGGTGAAATATTGAAAAAAAAAAAAAGCTGAAGCCAGCAATTCGCAACAAACGCCGAGGTCTGTTGTCCAAGAAAGTTTTGTTTTTGCATGACAATGCACGGTCATCCCACTATTGAAACCATCAACAAGATAATTTGAGTTATTGGAACATCCTTCCTACAGCCTAGACCTAGCTCCATCTGACTTTCACTTGTTTGGGCCGCTCAAGGAAGCTTTGCGAAGTCGCCGATTTGCCACAGATTTAGACATGCCAAAGCGGCTTCACGACCAACCGAAAAACTTTTATCTGGAAGAAATAAGTAAGCTTGTTGACCGTTGGACAAAGTGCATTGATAAGGGGGGAGATTACGTAGAAAAATGATGTGCATCGTGAAACCCTAGTTTCATGTAAATATACTGTCGAGTGTAGATATTTTTGACTTGCCCTAATACTTTAGAGAGTAATCACTGCTTTTCTCCAACTACAATTGGCTTTAGGAAAATATTCTCGGTTCACCGTGGACTCAAAACTTATCAATGGCCATACAGAATGCTTTCTTGCGCAAACAAGCGGTATATATGCGAGCTTTATCGACGCTCAGTCTGCTATGACAAAACAAATATTCAGGTATTATTAAATATCTTACAACAACTTAAAATACCGCACTATGGAAGTTACTTACTTAAATCTAGAACAATCAAAACGCATTTTGATGATGAAATAAGCCCAGAAATATACATTAATTGTGGAATTTGTCAAGGATCAAGCTTATCGGCTTGCGATATATTTGTTAGATCTAGCTAAAATAGCAATTATGAACGGAGAATTGATTGTCTATGCGGATAACATCACTTTAACCTACTCCCCTATAGATTTTTCGGTTACTTCTTTTCAAACATTTGAGAAAGAAATTTAAAATAAAACCACACATATCTTGGCATCTATCTCATAATCCAGAAACTTCACCCGAAAAATAAAAAAATAATCATTTTTAGTCGAAGTAGACAAATTTTAAATTTACATCACAACAGATTAACAACTGTTGAAGCTATTGCAACAATACGATGGGGTGCTGCCCCATCTTACATGCAAGACTTTATTTCGTAGTTTAATATGTTATTGTTCATTAAGGGCAATGTAAAACCAAGATCTCCAATAAGAGATGGCAGCACTATCTCCGAATATGTCTCATGTATTTTTATCGTTGCACGAAATTTCAGTGCTGCTTCTACAAATTCAAGCCTAGAGAGTTCTAATCTCTAACTTTCAGGGAAGAAAAGTTCATAACCAATTCAAGAGTTCAATTTCTTTCTTGTTCATTGTTGTTATGCCTATTCTTTGAACCTAAAAGAAACAGATCTACCTAAATTAGAAAGATTACAAAGAAATATTCTTAGAAGATGCTTAGATGTCATGCCTTCTACTCCTAATTTATTCGTATATTCAGAAGCCTCAGAACAACCTCTAAAGCTTTAGAATGGATTATACTATGATGAAGTCTCGATTAAAAGAAAAGTCCAATACGAGACACATATCCCACACGTATAATAGATTATTATGTCCAAATTTCAAAATATAACCCCTCATACGGCTCTCAGACCCAAAACTAACAGATGGTATTAGTATAAATTACGAATACAGAGAACTACAACAAATAGCTCAAAACAAAAAGTCGATTGACTTTTTTCCCCTCAAATTCACCGCAGATCAGAGTTATAACTTCTAGATTTAACTTTAATCACATGGATTACTACTATGATAAATGGCCTATCTCATCTTTATACAGTAGATAAACTATTACTATCTTTATACGGATTGTTCTCGCCAACAAAGTGGGTTGGGGTAGCTACTTATGACCCACAGACAAAACCTATCACTCAGAGAAAAATTATCAGATCAGACTTCTATCTTCACCGCTGAAATATATGGACTCTATCTTGCCTTAACCCAAGCCAGAAACTTAACGAATCCTAACATATTAGTACTTACGAATTCACAATCTGTGCTTCATGTCATTTCAGCTCCTGAGGTTAAATTATTTAAAGCTTCCCCGTATGTAGTCATACCTTTCGAAGTCAGGTAAGCAAATACTCATTACTTACGTTCGGACTCACAGTTTTTCCACATATACCTCTGTTACAGCCTCGCCCGTAGTTCTGTGTTTCTTCCTCAAACGCTAAATATTGCCCTACCATACACAGATTTTTTTTATCATGAGTCAGAGAGAAATTAAAGAGAAAAATGGGTACATTTTGTAGATAATACCCCCAAATCTCGCCCAGCAAAAAAGGAAGATTTTTATCGATTTAAACACACACGTACCATAGTTTCATAATTTAAGTTCTACCCGTAAAGTAAATGTACTACATACTAGACTAAAATACCAGCATGTACTTCTCCAGCACACCTTCATAAAATAAAACGTCTTTCATACCCCATCTTGTAATTGCTCTGACGATCAACCAACACAGCAGCTGTGAATCATTTGATCTTGCAATGCACAAATAATTCAATTGGTCATACAGTCCACTTCAAAACACTACTTACGACTTAAAATTCCCTCACCTTTTTCGGTTAATTCCCTAATTTACTCCCCACATACAAAAATTGGCTGGCTACATCACCGTTCGGCAAACTATTTTCAACTGCGGACCAGTTTTATTAGCTGGTAGGTTCAACGGACCACCCTGCGTCTATCCAAGGGCAGACCTCGAGGACCACCTGTGGTCCGCGGAACGCTGGGATACATTATACTGAACACTTTCCGTAAAAACAAATTCCACTTGTAAATAATTATTATTATTAATAATAATGCTGAACGAAAGTAAATGGATGTAGTTAAATGTGTTTGTCCAAATAATCTAACGAGTTCTCCTCAAAGTTAATTCCCTTTCGACGGCTCAAAATACGAAACAGAATAACAACAATTAAGTTGAATACTAATGTTCTTCATCGATCAATGATAAAATCATTGTCATAGTAACTTGTCTCATCTGCTATATAAACAATTTCAGCTTCCATTTCAATATAAGTCTCAAATGAGCTGATTCCACGCCATAATTTAACCCCGTAACTCAAATATAGCAATTTTTTTTTTTAAGACAAGAATGGACTTTGCATCAACTTTCCTTGAACAATGAAAAAACCATAAAATGTTATAAAATGGATGCCCGTCAACATTTGATTATTCTGGCAACTTTATCTTATAGATATACTACACTGGTGGAAAGGGGAATTTCGTCACTTGATGGTTCATATCACCAATAGTTATAACTGGAACTGCACGTCCTTCTCTGAAAGTTTCAACTCTCTAGGCTTGAATTTCTAGGAGCAGTATCGCAATTTCCTACAACGATAAAAATATATTAAGAGACCTACGGAGATAGTGCAGGCATCTATTGTTTCGAGATCGTTGCTTTATACTAACCTTAATATTTTGCAAAATTTCTTTCACGAATTAGTAACTAGTATTACAGGGTTGCCACTGTTTTCAATTTCCCTGACCCGATACACCAGATTTCCCTGATTTCGTTTTCGCCTGTCATAACTACTGACAGACTAAAACAAATCTGAGTACTCCCATACACTGAAGATAGTAAAATGAAATTACAGGAAGCTGTTAATAGTGAAAGTCTGAAAATAACTTAATTATATATTTTTTTTAAAAAAAATCCCTCACCAGGATGTAAAAACCCATAACTGGCTTGAAAAAAAAAGAAAGAAAAAAGCTAAGTAGAGTTTTATAAATGAGAGGAGCTGAACTGTTATGTTATTAGCATAGCTTCTAAACGATACAGAAACCAGTTTACTCCGTATAAGAATTAACACTGCTTAGTTATAAAACGAGTGGGTTTTCAAATTCGAATGGGGGTCTAGCCTTACAAGAGAGAAATATTTATTACATCACATTAGGTACATAACAATTAGGGAATTTCACTCACTACACTTCACCTTACTAAACAAAATTAAATTCAACTGACTTTAAAAACGAATAGCTCTCTTAACTACTGATCAGTTCCCAGTTCTGTAGACGTGAGGGAGGAGTCATAGCTTTCTGGAGGGGCGCAAGACAATTTTAATAGCCAATATGAGGTAGGTTGCCAGTAGTAGCATTTATGACTATTTAAGTTACCAACCAACACCGAGCTTTCAGGAATTCTTGGGAGGAGTGGATAACATTTGTATTAGGGATCATTGTGTTAGGTATAATTTTGTTTTTGTGGCAACATATTTTTCTCTGAAGCAGTTGTAAAACAGGGAAGCTACATTCCTTCTTCTTTCAAGACAATATATCACGGAGAAATTGAACCACATGAACGTTCGTTGCTATTATCCACAGAAAAGCGCCACATATTGACAGAGATTGTCTCAACCGGACAGCTTGAAATGGTTTAAATTGTGGTGAGGAGAAAGAAGTAGCTACTAACAGGGAACAAGGCATTAAATGTAAACAAACAAGGAAGTAAGCAGGAAGACAAGTGACCACAAATGATCCTTCTTGAGCTGAGTTTTCGGTCTCTTTAATCTTGAAGCTCACTAGCTCCCCTAGGAGTAACAAAATGCATAAACTCAACCAGGCAGACACTCTGCAGCTCCTATTGTTTTGCACCGGTTTTCGTGTATTGGCAAGTAGAAAGTATTTATCTCTGTAGAAGTGATAAACAATAGCATCATTTCTGTAAACGGTAAAGAGAAGTTTCTTAAAATAGAGACAGAGGTTCTATCTGTGCATCGAGAAACATTTTTCTTGGAAATGCGATATCAACATTTTTATTCCATTTGAAATAAAAACCTGCCGGTTTGGAAATAAAACCAGTGAGCTAATTTCCATTCTAACATGTTCTCATTTTAAAGTAAATGGGGATGTTGTTGTGTGTACAGTGGTTAAGCATTGCGTTTTTTTTTTTTTTTTGGCATCTCTTGCTCAGGCCCTATTTTTTTTTCTAAACAGTAATGATATATAAAACGAAACAAGAGTCCTTTCCTGATAATTAACAATGCTATTAATAACAATAAGTTCAAGGAAACTCATTTCAAGGTGTTTTAAAAGATAAATGCAAATATACCTTTGAGGGGCGATAAGATATCAATAATAGAAACACGCACGTACACGAACAGACAGGTATTCTGTCCGGAAATATCTACCTATAATAATGAACTCTCAACAAAAACGAACTTTGCTGGCAACGCTGCTCGGGTCCTCTCGCTGACTGCTTGTGTACTTTCCACTACGACCCGCGCTGAAGCTAAGAACTCCTCTCCCATGTCTACAGATCTGGAAACTATATAATATACTACTCATCAAAGTCACTTTTTTGACTTGAATAGACGTTTGATTTTCGGATTACTAGCTTCCTTCTCTTTCCTGATTTCCAACGTATTTTTTGCCGCCTCCAGCTGTTTGATGTGCATATCAATCTTTCGTTTGCCGATCTTAATGACCATCCTTGCAATCAATAACCCTCTTTTCTCGTTTTCGCTGATAAACTACCGAAAAAAACATGTTTTTTCCCCTAAAAGTCCTGATTTTATTGCACAATTTTTGAATTCTCTGATAATTTCCTGATTGGTGGCAACCCTGTATCTGAAATAGGCTTAAAATCTTGAATTTGACATCTTTCCTTCTTACCTTTTACGGCACTTGCGAGTTAGAGACAAAGATGATGATAGTATATTCAATAAGGAACTTTCACATCTTCGTGAAGTTTTTGTTTGAATTTTATCTAAGGCCTTTAGGCATCTAAGGCTCAGACCGGGATGAGGGAGGGGAAAGGATTCGGGAAGGTGTACGCCAGGCCCTATGTTGTAGATGCCATCTCGGCATTTGCCTGGTGTGACTGAGGAAAAACCCTCATTCACGATGGTCGGCTGTTGGGATCGAACTCCCGACCTCCCGAATGCTACGCCAACGCTCTACCACTGAACTACGGCGCCTCGGTGTGAAGTTCTTGTAATAAACAATTTACACTTAAAAAAAAAACGTTTAAACCATGTTTTGATTTTTCCACAGCACGCATATAAACATCACAACCTTATCTGAAACAAAAATGCTACAAAACAAAGAAGCGATCGGAAAAGTACGGCAGCATTAGCTTTGTTTCTGGAACGCGGTCTTTGAATTGATGTTCGGATTACCGCACTGTCGCAATAATACTGTAATTGCAAATAAAGCTTGACATTTGTGCAATGATTATGGTAAAATGATGAAATACGATTTAAGATCACGTCATTTACCAGAAAATACACGCGATCTGAAGGAAACAATTTAAACCACCAAGTTGTCAACATATATGCACGTACCGAAAGACTTAGCGATTTAATTGCGTTGATCAATAGCCACCACTGACTATCACTCTAATAAACAAATAATTACAAACTTAAGAATACAATGAATTGAACATCGACATAAAATAAACGTACATCAAAATATCTTTGCTTACCCATTGGATATTTAATATGGTCATAATAATCAGGAACTTCGTTTTTGTCCACGGGTTTCAAGAAAGGCCAAGCCGTATTGTGAATTTTTACCTGCAATTAGAATGACAACATTAGCCTGTTATCGCTATTGGATCAAAATAATTTAAATAAATAAATAAATAAATAAATGTGTAAAAATAAAAAATCGTACACGAAATTGGCTATTCAGAGTATAACAATACAAATGCATACATACTTCACAGCAATTCATCTTTTTGAGGTGAAAATTGAATTTAAAAACAGATAATTGTACAGACTTAAGAAAATAAAAAATGTCAAAAAGTGTAGAGGTAAACTAATGATATAAACTCAGCCACTGGAGAGGGGCAATTCAGCCCAACTTGGTGCCGGTCCCAAGCCCGGTAAAATGAGGAAGGTTGACTTTAGGAAGGGCATCCGGTCATAACCTCCTGAGACCCATAATGAAACGAATGTCAATTTTATGAAGTATAATGTACTTCTTACACACCAATTACTAATTAGGTATAAAACACAATCCAGAAGTGTTCCCTATGGGAAACATTGCGTCATCAGCTCATATTTTGTACTACGTTCGAAAAGAATCTAGTTGTAATTTCAATTACTGTACTTTTGTTCTGATGTTACTATAACAAAAAATTCTTGTGTGGACGTACTCTGTGAAGCAAAAAAAAAAAAAGTATCATCTAATTGTAGCAACATACAGGGTGATCTTGTATTTCACAAACTGACAGGGAAGTGAAACGTCTTATGTAAATAGAAATGGAAGACTACATGACCTACGTTGTCGCCATATTGAAACGCACCATACTGGATGGGCGGCATTTTTTAAAAATGCTAATTTTGTCATTCCAGTCATGAACACTCGAAGAAGCACATCCAAAATGATGTTGTTGCAGCACACGGATGATCCTGGCTTCCAGATGGCGATATCACGGTTGTTGCTTCAAGTAACCCTACAGAAAAATTCGAAGGGTTGTTTTAGGGTGTGAGGTCAGATGATCTCCGAGGCCATTCCACGGAACCACGCCGGCCAATCCAGGGACTCGAAAACTGAGTATCAAGCCACTGAAGCTCCATTGCACCGTAGTGAGGCAGAGCTCCATCGTGCTAGAAAAATGTATAGAAGCTGCCTCAGTCAAATAATCGGGAAGGAAAGGCTGTATCCCTCCAAGAATTCAAACTATCGTTCAGAATCAAGGGAAATCGGTCCAATCGAACGGATTCAAAGTATGTTAGGTGTACCAACTTTGTACGGTACGTAATCGTAGAAATGGGAGATTTCACATTCTGTCTCGTCACACATCACATACTGGAAAATCATTTCATTTGTCAGACTCGGCCTACCTGTCATGGTCTTGACGGTCTCGTTATCGACGATGTCATCTTTTTTAAAAAAATATCCAGCAGCGCGCTTTCAGTTATGACAACTCCGACATCAGGACAGGTAGGTCACATATGCCCAGTAGAATGAGTTTCTCGAAATTTTCACGTGCTGTTTGCAATGGAAAACGACTAACTTGACATTTGAAAAACATCCCTCAATCCAATATGGCGTATTTCAGTTTAACAGCCACTTTGTTCATGTACCCGAAATGTATATCTCACATCTACTGCCTAATTGTGTACTAATACGGATAGATAAGTCGCTGGCTTCCGAGATCACCTGATCTAACACCCAAGAAAGACCTCCCGATATGTTTATCTGCTGTTACTGCTTCCCTGTCAGTTTCTAAAATAGAAGGCTGTACTGCGACTTTTGCTTACCCTGTCTATATATGTACTCGCATGATGTTTTGTAACACCAGTGATCGTGTGGGGTCTTTTCTGACCCTGGCCGAAAAAAATCACAAATCGATGCTCTAAGCAAGTTTAGCTTTAATACTTTAAAGTGGCTAATAAGGAAGCAAAGAGGGCAGTGGCTAGAGCAAAAGCGCAAGCCTGGGATGAACTGTATGACGAACTTGAAATACCAGGTGGAGTGAAGAAGCTATCCAGGTTAGGAAAAACCAGAGACAAGGCAACAAAGGATATTACTCATATTAGACAAATTAAGGATGACCAAGGATTCGTGCTTACAGATGAAGACAGGATCAAAGATGGATCGGATATTCCGAAACATTCCTAAATGAAGAAAAGCCGGGAAGAAGAGAGAAAGCATCAAAGAAAACGAAGACCAGGAAAGCTACAGGTCCTGATTTCATACCTGGAAGCGTGGAAGAGTTTGGGACCAGAAGGTATAGATATTGTATGGGATCTGATGCAAAAAATCTATGAACAGGAAAATATGCTAACTCAATGGAGGGGTAGTGTTATTGTACCACTGTTTAAAGAGAAGGGAGATATACAGGATTGTGGAATATAGGGGAATCAAACTAATGTCACACACGATGAAGATTTCGGAGAAAATTATAGAAGGAAGATTACGAGAAGAAACATCAATACAACAACAATAATTTGAATTTACACCAGAAAAAAGTACAAGGGACGCAACTTTTATATTAAGACAAACTATGGAGAAGCAAAAAGGATTGTATATGGTCTTTATTGACTTGTAGAAGGACTACGACAGAGTACCACATCAGGAAGTATGGAAACGTTTCAGGGAAAAAGGAGTGCCAGAGAAATATGGAAGGATAAATGTATACAGGAACTAGAAGTACTGTGGGATTGACACGCCAAATCATGTTAAGGTGGGATTACGCCAAGCCCGTACCTCTTCAACGTAGTCTAAGACGTTATAACTCAGGATGTGAGAGAAGAAGCCCCGTGGTGTATGATGTTTGCCGATGATATTGTACTATGCAATACTAATAGGGCAGAACTTGAAAGGAAAGTAGAGAGTTGGAGGGAGTCTGTGGAAGATAGAGGTCTAAAGATTAATAGAAAGAAAACTGAATACTTTGAGTTTAACGGAGAAGGAAATGGAGAAGTGATGTTGCAAGAAGAACGATTGAATAAAGTGAAAAGTTTTAAATATTTAGGCTCATCTGTTACTGGAAATCGCGATTTGGACTCGGAAATAACACACAGAATGGCGAAATTGGAAGAAAGTAAGCGGCGTTCTCTGCGTCCGCAGAATCACAGTGAAGAATGAAGGGATGATTTACACAACTGTGGTTAGACCAGCAATAATGTAAGAAGAAGAAAGATGGCCAATAAAGGAAGCACACGAAAAGAGATTAGATGTTACAGAAATGAGAATGCTACGCTGGATGTGTGGGATAACAAGAAGAGAGAGAGAGAAATGTGAGAGTAAGAGGAATAACCAAGGTGGTGGAGATATCCAAGAAGATACAAGAAAGAAGACTGCAGTGACATGGACATGTAATGGGGAGAACAAATGATTATGCAGTCAGAAGAGTGACGGCAAGAGAGGTAGAGGGAAGCCGAGGAGGAAATAGATGAAGAATAGGGTTAAGAAGGTTCTCGGGGAGAAAGGTCTGTCAGGGGAAGAAGTTCAAGACAGGGCTTTGTGCACAGAAACGTCGACCACATGAAGGTGGGAAAAGACAGAGAGAAAGAAGAAGAGGTAAAATAATGATATAATAGCCTATAGAACCGCTCAGCCCTGTTGAATATAATTTAAGGATGTTCTGATATAGACACACAAAAATAAACAAACAAATGAGCCGATAAAATTTCAGTATTATGGCGTTTTATTTTCAGGTTTAAGAAAAGAATATACAAGGTAAAAACGTCTTGAAATTCAACATAGAAACCAGAACTATTTAAATTTTCCAGTTATATTCGTACGTATAGATTTTTTTCAAACTGTCGATGATTTTCATATTTTAACGCTTTAATTACAGATTTTCGAAAAAGTGTACAGGTTAAAAAAGGTTATAGAATTTGACATAGATTCCACAACCGCTATCGTCTAAGAATCTTGTGTTACAGACAGACATAAGGTAAATTACAACAGTACCCTAAAAGAACCCCTAAAAATTTGGAGACCTTACAATGTGAATGGATCTCATTTATTCTTTTCTTTTAAGGAAATTACTCAGAAATACAAAACTGGTTTTCTCATCAATATGAATTACAGCGAGATGGATGTGTGACTATTGTAAATTCATTATTACCCTTCAATGTTTCGACTAACAATATCATTATTATTCCCTAGATGAAATAACTGGAGATCACCAATGTGGTGGATTTAGGAATCAAATCATCGTTGGACAAGATTTTTGTCTTAAGACAAATCTTAAAGAAGAAGTGGGAATAAGCTATTCATTTATTTTAAGAAAGCATATGATTTTATCAAAAGAGAAAAGTTATACAGTATCCTGGTACAATTTCAAATACCGAAAAAACTGGTTCGACTAGCGAATGTGTGTCTCAGCGACCCCGTAAGCAGAGTACGAGTAGGTAATAATATGTCACATAGTTTCGAGATTCGCAACGGATTGAAACAAGGCGGTGCCCTGTCACCACTACTGTTTAACTTTGCGTTAGAATATGCGATTTTAGAAAACAAAAGAGGGAAAAAGAGGGACTAACGTTGAATGACTTGAATCAACTGTTCGTATACGCGGATGATGTAGATTTAATAGGGGACGATATAGATGCACTACAAAGTAACACCGATGTCTTAGTAGAAGCGTGCGATGAGATAGGTCTACAGGTAAACATAGAGAAAACAAACAGAAACACTGAGAATGAAGGAAATAGATACATAATAATTAATTAGGGATGAGGTCATAGAGAAAGTAAACAAATTTACACACTTGGGAGAATATGTAACAAGCAAAAACGAGGTCACGGAAAAAATAAAAAGTTACTTAGTATCGGGCAATGCATGTTTCTATATAGTCCAGAAACTCTTAACCTCGCGATTACTATCAAGAAAGTTGAAATTAAAACTATACATAATGGTTATTCTGTCGGTAATACTGTACGGCCGCGTAAGTAAGTACGACCGCAGCAGATGAACCTAAGTTACGTGTTTGAAAAAAAGGTCTTGAGAAAGATATACCGGCCGAAACGGGAAGAGATGACTAGGGAATGCAGGAGACTGCATAATGAACAAGTCCACGGACTGTACGACTCACCCGATGTTGTAAGAATAATGAAATCGTGACGACTAAGGTGGGCAGGTCATGTAGCTCGGATGGGGGGAAAAACGAAGATTATATTCTAACCTGGTTGGAAGGCCGGATGAAGGAGACCATTGGGAAGACCGATACGTCGTTGGGAGGGCAATATTAGAAGAGATCTTCGAGAAGTAGGTGTTCGTGATGAAAACTGGTTTAATATTGCCCAGGATAGAATCCAATGACGAACCTTTGTTACTGCGGCGATGAACTTGCGAGTTCCGTAAGCCAGGCTGGAAACCACTGACCTGGCAGTAGCCGCAGACTTCTCATCAAAGAATATTAAAATGAACTGGGAGGATTTCGAATCCTTACTCATCCCAGTTCAATAACAAAAAAGTTCTGAAAATAAAGATGTCGAACCGAACTTTCACTTAAATAAATACCAGCACCAATTACAATGACATAAATAAAAAAATCAAATTCAAACGGCATAGTATTACAAATATTACATAGTAAACACAACTGAAAATATATGAAGCAAAACTTTAAAAATAAATATATAAAAAGGAGTATATAAAGACATCCAATGAAGAGCTTACGTGTCAATTAAATAGGTGTCATTTTTACGCATTTTAAATTATTATAGAATGTTGGGTGTACTGAAAATTCAACTTTTGGCTTTTGCTTGCCCTGCGAATTTATCAAAACTGAACTACCCAGAACACAACAGTAATTAATAATTTGATCAACCATCTTATTTCAAAATGACATAAACGTATCTAAAACGTGCCAGTTGGCTATTTTCCCTTTTCAACATTCTGTAAGACTGGATTAGATATCACTTACAGAGTACGAATTGCAAAAGAAAAATATGTTTTATTGATAATTTGTCTCTAAGAACGAGCGGGGTCGTAAACAAAGAAGTAAGCTACGTTGACCACATTACTCTGTTGTAATTCTTGGGGACTTATAAATACAGGGTGTCCCGCAAATAATAACTTAAAATTCGGGAGGCGATTCTTCAGATCAAAACAAGAAGAAAAAAAAAGTTCCTTTGACGAAATTTCGGAACATATTAGCAAAATATGTAGTGAAAAGGCTGAATCTGTGAAAAGGCGCGTATCACAGTCAGTCAGTTTCAGATCTTCATGCTGCAGATGCATGGTAAAAAGTGTAGCGTAAATTTTCGTACTGGAAAAGGAATTCCTGCACAATTTCAAGAGGTGGGGGCTACTAACTTTGTCACTACCAAATACCTAGAAGAAAACGATGAGGAGCAGTTGACAGTAGCGGACTTGGTGAAGAAAATGGAACAGCATTTACCATCTGGTAGCCAGGTTCACCTATACAGCACCAAGCACATGCGACGCAAGATACTTGATCATTTTGGTGATGATCTCATAATATCGAGCATCGGAAAAAAAAAAAACACCGACTTTCCGAAGAACAGCAGCAGCAGTCTTCAAAGTACAATAAGAAACATGCATACACTGATGAAAATAAACCCAACATTATTCTTGCTGCAGTAGCCCTCATAAGAAGTGACATAAAAAATGCTGAAGTGGATAACAGCATTTATCCTCCACCGGCAGATATCGGAAACACGTCTAACAATACTAAGTATCTATCTGAGAGTCTCACGATGCTTCATAATAGTCTGATTACAAGCAAGAGTAAAAACAGGAAATTGGCAACCATTCGTCAAATCATAATCCAGGCCGTTCGTCCACGAGCACTAACCGCACCATTGCAGCTGGGACTAGGAGTATTTCTTCATCACAATATTAGTTCAAAGTTCCTAGTCGAGACTTTACATAGTTTAGGGATTTCATTTTTCGTACGCTGAGGTTCGCAGCTACATCAGGTACTGACTTGCCAAGCTGTGTACCAGGACAATTTGTGAAATATACTGCTGACAATACTGACCACGATATTTGAACTTTAGACGTCCACGGAACTTTCCACGGTATGGGAATTGTTGCTACAAGAACACCTGGAAGTATGCCATCAGTGGAAAATAAGAGACGAAGCATGACATTGAATGATCTCCGTCAGTTTGGGCATATTGATATAAAATGGTGCCCTTCACGGCTCAGCGGACTATGATTAATAAAGTACGAACCACTCCCACAAGACCTGCTGTCCAGGGGACCCAACAGAAAGTATGGATATTCTTTGGAAAATGTCACGTGCACTGTTAAAACCAATACCTCTGTGACATGGGCTATGTCAACTTCTTCATCAAGGTACTCACCCTGGTGTGGTAACCATTTCATACCTTCCAATCATTGATATGAACCCATCAGACAACAATTGTATATACACTACTCGGCACTGTATTGCAGACCATGCGAAAAAAAGTATGACTGCACTCCAGTAGTACCTTTCGATCAGCCACTTTACGAGAAAACCGTGTCGCTAGTTGCCAATGAGGTCGAAGGCACTCATTTAAAGGAAATTATCATCAGACTTGGCGGGTTGCACACCCAAGTGACTTCCTTGGCGGTATTGGTCATGTAAGAAATTATGGAGGTGATCTATGCTGAATATACTGTTAAGCATATTTTAAGTGGGAAGGCAATCGCAAGAGCAATTCGTTGCCACCTTATTACATATGCACGTATTTCCCAGTAATGAGCACGGAGTAGAAGATACTGATCTTTGTGACGCTAGAGCAGTTATGCAGGACTTACGTTCCAGTGATGTGGAACTTCAAGATGTGTACCCTAATGCGCTAGCCACTCCTTTGTTCCTCCTAATTAGGAAGTGATTAAATGATTCTATGGACAAGCTAAAACATCGAACTGCGGTCTTAAGGTTGCAGGCGTGATCGACATCCTTCTAAATTTCATCAAAGGCGAAAGAACCGGGCACTGGTCCTTATATCTTGCTACCACGCATGACATGCTTCCTTTCTTTGCTGCCTGCGGTCACAATCACTACGCTTCCTCGGCTTATATCTACTTGCAGAACATGACCCACCTTAAAGAGAAATCGCCCCACTTACAGGAAAAATTCTATACAGACTATCACGTTCTTAGAAGCAGTGACCGATTTTGGGGAGGGCTATCAACAGATCTTATAACTGAACAAGTAATCATGAGAAGCATTCAAGGAAGTGCTGGTCTGACACGAGGGAGTGGAATGACCGAACGGCTCTTATGGGTCCGATCTGCTCATACGAAAGTTGCAAGTGAACAACATGCAAGCATGTCTGAAAAAAGGAAAATCAAGAGATGAGGAAAGATATTGAGAGCATCGTTAAGTTCATATCTAGTCTTCGTATCTTTCAACCCTTTGAAAATCTTAGGAATATTGTGGGCTGATAACAGCGTGAATCCTGAGAGAAAGCAGAAGAAGTTGGGAAGATAATTCTGTCTGAAATATGTGGTAAAACTGTCACCGATTATACATTTAAAAGGAGTGGGCAGGTTTGTACAATGGGTAGTAAGCATACAGTTCGTGTTCACACGGAAACGATCCAAATTGATCCTGAACTGTTGTTCCAGAGGTCATTGTTGTGCGCAAATACAAATGATATGAACATGGATGACTTGATAACATATGAACTATGTTCACATCCACCATCACTATTTAATACGGACGAATACATGAGAGCAGCATTGAAATCTCAGCTATCTACTAAGTACATACATAATTTACAACAAACGAATGCGCACAGCCAAATACCAAGTTCAGTATGTGATACCGACCAACGGTCCGGTCCAGCCAAATAACAACGGTGGAGCTCTCATACATCGAATTCCATGGAATCGTAATGAAACTTTGGAAGGAATATGTAATTCGTACATCGCATACATGAAGCGACGTTATGGAAGTGCAACTGTTGTGTTTGATGGACATCATGAAGAATATTCTACGATAAGTCCAAGCCCACCAACGTCACCCGACACAAACACAATCAGTGTCTCCAACTGTTATTTTGGATTCAAGCACAATCAATGTTTCAAATAAGGCAATTTTTTTTTTTTTTTTTTTTTTTTTTTAGCGGATCAAACGAACAAAAGCCAGTTTGTTACACTTCTAGGCTACTGCTTGGGTGCTCTGTTATTTATGAAACAGGGGATGCTGATTTGCAGATTCGTGAGACGCTCAATGCTGCTCAAAATGACACAACAGTTGTTGTTGGTGACAAAACCATGTCACCATGTGTTGGATGTTGTTGCTAAAGCAAAGAAGAATGCGAAACAAGTAAAGAGTCTTAATTCTGTTTGTGACACAACATGTTCACCAGAAAATTGGCCACCAATGCTGTTTACGTGAAACTTGAGGTACTGCCGCCTACTGAAGATGCCTGCTCGCATCACAGCCTGCACGTCTACTATCAAGTGCAGCAGTGGCAAGGTCACAATCTTAATCCACTAGAGTATGGTTGGGAACTACAAGACCAAAAACTAGTCCCTACAAAAGAGTCTCAATCCCCAGCTCCTCAGCATCTACTTCAATTTATTCGCTGTGGATGTACGAAAACGCAATGTGCCACTATGCAGTGCACCTGTCGGAAGCAGGGGGCTAAAATGCACAACTTGCCTGTAAAGAGTGTAAAGGTATGGCATGCTATAACGCACCACAATCAGATTTAGATAAAGACAGTGACTAATGTTCCATAATACTGAGACTGAAAGAACTCCATCACATACTAAATACTTGATAATTTATTCTTTTAATTAATAATTTCATTAATTGCACCTGACATGAGCTTCGTATTCGTAGCAGTAATAGTTTTTCAAGTAACCGTAGATGCAAATTATCGTAATTTTTTTATTATCATTGATATCTGTGTGAATTGCTTATTGTCTCAATTACTAAATGCCGTCAAGAAGTGTGTGAAGCATTGGACAGTTTGAGATTGCATGTAAAATGTACACATTTATTTTGTTCTTTTGAATATCGCGTAGACATCCAACATCTGTGAATGTGATCATACTTTCTGAGTTTCGAATAAAGCAAAACAAAAAAAAAACCATCTGTGTTTGAGAAGTATGTACGTCTTTTACAGATTGAAAAAACAACCAATCAATCCCCTTCCAAACTATAAACTCATTAGACTAAAAATGAACTAGAATGTGTAAAATAATGTTTTTAAATAAATTAAAATAAAAGACCAATTAGCTTTAAATTTGATAATTTTGGAGATATCGTCCAATACATTACATATAGCATTTTGTGAGGTATCATGTTGAATGTTCAATTTCAGGCCTCATCACATGGAACTTAATGGTAGACTTTATGTACCAGTTTTCAGCCCACTTCAATTGTTTGAAAATCATTCATAACATTTCTGTTGCAACTCTGTCTCTCATCACTGCTTTTTTACTAGGTGTATGCATAAGTTTTTGCCGCTTTTTTTTTTTTTTTTTGTAAAGAAAACGCGTAATTTTCAAGGGAAATTAATTTTGTTTTATTCAAAATATTGGCCATCGGCTTCTACACATTTCGCCCATCTTTCAGGTAATTGATGAATACCACGCCAGAAAAACTGCTTGTCTTTTGCGGCAAACCATTTGTCGAGCCATTTTCCAACGTCTTCGAAATTGCTGAAGTGCTGCTCTGCGAGCGCGTGCCCCATTGATGCGAAGAGGTGATAGTCAGATGGCGCCAGGTCTGGGAAGTACGGCGGGTGCAGAAGGATGTCCCATCCAAGCGATTTCAAGGTGTCTTTCACTGGTTTTGCTGTGTGAGACGGCGCATTGTCGTATAACACAATCACTTTGCCATGTCTTCGGGCCCATTCCGGTCGTCTTTCGATCAATGCGTGATTTAAATTAATAAATCTAATCATTTGTTGGCGATAACGTTGTGCATTACCGGTTTCGCCGGGCTTCAAGAGTTCATAATACACAATACCGCTCTGGTCCCACCAGACACAAAGCATGGTCTTCTTGCCGAAGCGATTTGGCCTTGGTGTTGAAGGACCGGCTTCGCCAGGTGAAAGCCACGATTTTTTCCGCTTCGAGTTTTCAAAATAAATCCATTTTTCGTCACAATTCGATACAAAAAGGATTTTCTTTCGTGGCGTTGAAGCAGCATTTCACAAGTAACTTTGCGATTTTCCATTTGACGTTCATTCAAATCGTGTGGGACCCATTTACCCAGTTTATTGATCTTCCCCATGGCTCGTAAACGTCTGCTGATTGTTTCTTGTGACACATTTAATGCTTTTGCCAATTGCTGTTGAGTTTGAGTTGGGTCATCCTCCAATAACACCCGCAATTGCTCGTTTTCGCACTTGTGTGGGCTACCAGAGCGCGCACTGTCTTTAACATTGAAATCACCACTTTTAAATTGTCGAAACCATGTCTCATGTTCTAATCAATGGAGCGTGTTCACCATATGTTTCTACCAGCACACGATGACTTTCAACAGCCTTTTTCTTTTGATTAAATACGAAAAGCAATGCGTTCCGCAAATGTTCTTTCTCAGGCACAAACTTCGACATGATCACTGAACGATAAAACAAAGACGCTAGTGTTTGGCGGACTCAACTTGTGTGTGTTTGTAGACGAACAAAATGACGTATGTGTCAAATGAATACGCTGCGTACTTTTCGCTGGCGCCATCTCTTAGGTAAACCGGAAACTACTTATGCATACACCTGGTAGAGCTAAATTGACTGTACTAAAAGATTCAGTGTACAAAGAAAGGAAGACAGTAATAAAGTCACAAAACACGAGACAACAGCAAAGAAACAAGCACCTTCGTAAGAAGGGAGTAAAGCAGAAAATTCAAGGAAGCAGGAAAAGAGTACCAAGAAACCAAAGTAATATAGCAGTAAACAAACCAAAATATGAAGAGAAAAGGATGAAAGCAACACAGAAAAGAAAGAGAAGCAAATCAATAAGAAAGCAGAAAAGAAGCAAGCACAAAAGACGAAAAGAAACACAATTATACCACAATACATTACGAAATGAAAACATTAACATTTTTTTTTCACTACTTAGTGATTGATGTCTTCAAAGACTGCAGAATTTCTTACCCGTTACTTTTGATTACACTTGACAACTTACTTGATTCAGTACATTCTTCAGAATGCCATGCAAAACGTCTGGATCTGATGTTTCCTCCGTATTTCTGGTAACTCGAGTAGTTCGTGCTGGCGGTCGCCATCCTGTCTCTCGAATGCCTGGAATACTCTCAACTGGAATGACTCTGACACCCTCTCGGAAACACGTGAGGCCAGGATGAACTTTTTGAACTTCATTTTGTCTCATCTCAATTAATTTCTTCAAAATCTGTCAAACACACAAACAATCAGTTACCTTAAATTCAAATTAGGAAGCTTTAGTAATAATAATCTATAACTTAATAATGATTATTAGTGTCGAGAAAACTTATTTTTACGCCATAAAAGTGTTATTCCACAATACTAGTTTTAAAGACCCTCATCATTTTGATATACAGAGTGTTTCACTGCTCTCGGTCCTTTATTTTCTTGTATAACTTTCAAACTAATAGACGTAATTCAGCGAAATCTGACACGAACGCACCATGGTGTCTGAGAAACATGGTGTTCTTAAGAACCAAGTGCTGAAAGTGGTCGCTATTAACATCCCATGCCTGCTTCGTGTTTCCCGTGTTACGGCAGGTTAGAGTCCCAATTTCTCGCCGAATGACTTTTTTTTTATACAGTTCAGTGCGAGTCCGTGGCGAGTTACGATACACTTTCTCTTTGAGAATGCGCCATAGAAAGAAATCTAGTAGGGTAAGGTCAGGTGACCTTGAGGTTGTGACTCCCGATGTGTTGGTTAATATCTATCTGCGAAGACTGACTTGATGCAAATGAAGACCACTTTTAACACGATGATGATGCTTCTCATACACCAAGGTAAGTTCGTGTCAAATTTCAGTGATGTACATCCATTAGTAAAACTGACATAAGCAAAAATTAGAAATCAAGAGCGAGTGAAACATCCAGTAGTTACACAAAATTTCAAAATAATACATACTACATTAAATCGTGCAGTCAAGAGACTGGCGCACTCTCGCTAGAGCAGGACGTAGTTTCGCCACCTGCTGTTTATGTTTAGTTTTGCATTTATGAGTTGGCAACATAGCTGCTCCTCATCACCATTCCTCTATATCTTTTTTTTTCAGTCCTATTACATGACCAAGTCTTTGGCGAAACGTTGCTAACTTTCTACGTGTTTACGTGTCCAGACACCTGTCTGTATCTCCAATAGAGAAAGTAAAATTTGCTACCTGATTTTATGATATACAGTGCGTCCCGTAACTTCTGCTCCATTTCTCTTTCCAATTTTGGTACAGAAAGAATCAACGTTTTTTTGCTGTAATTTTGCACGCCCTTGAGGGAGGTATCATGCAGTGGGGGCTCCTCAAGTGAAGTGAGTGAAGCTGCAAATTCATTACTTTCTTTATTTACTAAATTAGCTAATTTCCCCGCCCGTTGGTGCGGGGTGAATAAAATATGTTGGCAACAGTCATCGGTACTGAACAACACTCGCTTTTCCGTGGCGGGTTGTGCTCCCAACTTGGGGATAGTCGTTTCTCTAGTTTCAGTGGATTGGAAAATGCGTTTTCAGGCGGCCATTTTCGATTAAGATGGAGACTTTTTTTTTAACGTTTTCTTATATTATCGTGACCGTACACCTTCATCAAAAATTTCATTCCTTCAGGTCGAACGGTGTGGAAAATGTTTTTTGGGCGGCCATTTTGAATCCAAGATGGCGACTGATATGATCCCACACGGGTCCAATACCTGACCATGTACGAAAGATCATTCCAATCGGTCAAGCCGTTTTGGCGTGACGATAGGACAAACACAGTTCACTTTCATTTTTATATATATAGATAAAGAGAACTTACTTTGAGAGAAAACGAGAGATACAAGAAAATACCAGCAGAAAGTGTGTGGAGAGAGTAAATGCCTGATTAAAGTAAGCGGCAAAATATAGGCGGGAGGCGCGCGCAGCAAACGGCTCCCTGTTGCCACACCCCTCACCGATGTCCATGCACTCTCCTCCCGCCCCTTGTGTAGGAATATGCTGTGCTATCCACAGCAGAAATATCGCACGTCTTCCGTAATAAAGTTTCATTATGTGAATAGTTTCAAATTTATATGCCATACCTATGTTTTAAAAAGAAAAAAAGTTTACGGTCGTAATTTCCCACATTACATCGTGATCAGAATTTAAAATAAATATGCGAATTTGCTCCTTGATATATATACGTATAATGTGTTTGTTTCTGTGTGCTTTAGCGCACCAAAGGATAAACAAACAACAACTAATGTCCCTATGTAAAATAACTGTGAATAGACATAAATAAAAAGGCCTCAAAAGTAGAAAAAAGTATCTGTAAACAGCCAGAAGGAAACTATATATCAGTCACCTTCTTTTCTGCTTTTCCTCAGTCCTACTAGGCAAATGCCGGAATGGTTCCTTACGTGAAGGCCAGGGCCGCTTTCTTTCCTAAATATCTTTCCGGACTTTTCGAGACTTTGAACTATAGCCTCTTTGGAATTGAATTTATTTAATACCTTTAGGCAAGTTTGGTTCAGGCGGGATAGGGTAGGGGAGTCGGCCAGGGCCTAGTTTCGAGGTACCATCCCGCATTTTATTTAGACTTTTATTTAACATGGGAAAAGTTAAGGCTGATAGCCTTGTCTTCCACATCATTTACGTATCAGAAGAAAAATACTCATACATATAACATTATAAATTGACAAACATCCAAACACAATAACCTTCAACTAATACAAGAATAGAATTCCATGAACCTTACCCAGCTACGCTGAATCTATCACTTTCCATTCCTTCTCAGTGTAATGCTACAGACCCAATGTAGAACCCTCTCCAACCCCAGCCCCAAATACACACACAATCACAAGTTTAAGAAATAAACGAGACAATACAAGGATAATGCCAAAACATATTAAATGTACCGCATTTGAAACGAGGATACAAACTGAAGCAAGATTATAAAGAGAGAGAGAGAAAAAAACTTTCATTGAAATTTAACATTCTTTTACATTGCTATGAAAAAGCGACAGAAAGTGACTATAAAGCTTATTTCGAAAGTTGCTTAGGAGCATAGAGGCCAGATTTGCAGGAGACCTTAGAGAGCTGCAGTAGAAGATGAAACGTTCTTCTCTCTTTCAGTTTCAGCCATGCCAGTGCAGAGTACCTGCTTGATACAGGGTCATATTGTTTATCATTGAAGACAAACCGAACACATCTATTCTGCATTACTTGTTATCTGTCTGCTAGACTGACAGCCAGATCAGAACAGACTACGTCACAATTATCGAAGATCGGAAATATGAGAGATTGGATCAAGGTGATTTCAACTCGCTGTGGAAGAAAGTTTGTCAAAAGATTCATTTTCCTATGCACTCTTTTGGGTATTAGTTTCACATGTTCTGACCATGATAGAGTTTCGTCAAGAATAATATCTTTACCTTCTCTTTTTATTTCCTCGTTCCTAATGTAAACTTTTGCTACGTACGAATTTAGATTTAGTTTTGCTAATATATCTGGGGACCCTAGTATTATACACTGAGATTTGCTTGGATTTAGAGACAAACCATTGTATTCTGATCAAACGTGTATGTTTTCTACATCGGAAATGATTTCAAGAGTTTTAATCCCTTTTTTTTCTAGACAATGGAATCATAGGCTTACTAAAGGGACATAACGACATGGCATTAGTCATTTCGGCATTACAGTGTCAATGCTTAAAAATGTCGGCAAGCTACGAGGTCAACAGCTTACGTTAATTATTGAGCAAGTTCTACGTTATACATCCATCTTTGCAACTAAGTGAAATTACATCTGAAAGTCTGCCAAATTCATCAGAGACAGGATCGACAACAAGAGTTAGATACAACAGAATCTCATACAGGCCACTTACATGATTTGGAGACTTCAAAGCACACGTTTCAAACCCAACGCAAAACCTTTCCTGTTTTCTGTGTTTATTACTGAAGATGTGTCAGGTTTTTATTTGAATTCTCATGTGCACTGATATTATGTAATTAAATTACACAGTAAGGTAACACCATTCCTATTTAAAATAAAAACGCACAAAGAATATCAAGTCCATTCTTCGTTGAAGGTTCCATGGAGAACCTCTGTCAACAATGCGACACATGACCATCCAAACAATTCGCGGTTTCCCCGGCAGAGTAGATTTTTATGCTACTCTCAAAAGGCTGCTGCTCTCGCTATAAATATGGCTCAAGCAAATCAAGCAACCTTTACGCGCGTGCCTAGGCCGCTCGCTCAGGTGTCGAACCCACAGGTCGCATCCTGTGGAGACAGTCTTCAAACTCGCTGGTTCCCAACGAAGTGCCTCTTCCATCCACCAGCAACTACAGACGGAGACCGGACATCAGGAAGATGATTGCCCTTGTGGATAGGGACATCGCTTACAAGGAAATCTGCCTCAGTGAGCTGGAGCTGTGCATTCTGCTGGACGAGGCAGAACTTCAGACGATCGACTTCTTACGGAAGCCTCTTCGGAAGATGCCGATCAAATTGACGCCTCCTCCCGAAAGTGCAAAAGACACACTCATGATCAAAAAGGAAGTGGAAGATGCTTTGCGTGAACTACGGAGGCGACGCAAACTACACACCAAAAGCCTGTTTGAATATCTGACAGCCGGCAAGAGTTCAGATGAAATAAACAGCAACAACGATGAAACTGACTGACCCATCAAAGTAGCAGAAGCATGAAAAGGACCGGTGTGAATGTGATGGTCCCTGGCGCGAGATTACCTCCGCAAACCGTGTGAATGGGAGAGGGTCCCTGGAGCGAGATCACTTCTCTGCAAACCCGTGCGAATGTAATGGTCCTACTCATGTGGATGTCTTTCTTTGATGGTGTCACTCATCATCACTTTTGCTCTTTCATCGAACTGAATGCCACTGTCTAAATAATCAACAGATACCTGATGAGTTCTTGGCGTTTCCTTTAAGTGAGTGCAAACAATTCCATCTTCCTGTTCTTTTTTTTAACACCTCTCGTGTTTTAGAAGAATCAGTTCATTTTACTGATGGCTGCCGAAGAGACTCTTGGGAATTCTAACTCATTCATGCAAATTTCGTAAGAAGTAATCTGTCTTCCACAGCAGCAATCTGATTCCTTCGTTCCCTCATCTCATCAGGTCTTCTAATGAAAGTACTGGCACATGGTGGGGATTGGCGACTTTGTGGGCTCTTTCCACACGATGCTTCCAGCAGTGGCAAATCGGTTCTTTTGAGAACCAATAACTCCCTTCTGAAAGGAAGGAAACGGCTCTTTTTAGAGCCACCATAACTAATTACAGAACGGCCTTTCTCAAGGCCCCCGGAACCTTTCCGAAAGGAGAGGAACTGGCTCTTCTCAGGGCTACCAAAACCTTTCCGAAAGGAAAGGAAACGGTCTTTCTCAACGCCCCCGGAACCTCTCTGAAAGGAGAGGAACTGGCTCTTCTCAGGGCTACCAAAGCCTTTCCGAAAGGAAAGGAAACGGTCTTTCTCAAGGCCCTCGGAACCTCTCCGAAAGGAAAGGAACCGACTGTTTTCCAGGACCTCCAAGACATTTTGAATCATTCCAGGATCGTCAACAGACACTAAAAGATGAGAATCAGCGCCATGAAGAAACTTTCAAGAAACTCCAAAAGAAGCGAAGAAGAAAGTGGTTGATTGGAATTTGCATCCCATTTTACGGACAGTGGCCAAGAAGGTACAAGGGTTCTGAAGAATCATCAGTTACTGATAGTTGATACTACTGCAAAGCATACTGCGCTATTCTGAAAGGATTTGAGTCAATATTTGAAAGGGAAGATCTACACAGTATAAAGAAGCTGGTAACTACATTGACTTCACGTGTAATCGCACAAAAGCAGCAGATATACTGCGAGTTCATCCAGAAATTGATGTACCATCCTTTGTTATGGAATTGAAGATGTTAAGAAGAAGACTGTATCTTCTTTCAGTGATATACTCAATGTGTTTCGACAAATGGTGCTGGAAGTTCGGGCAATGTTAAGAAACTTGCTTCGTCTTTTGATAGTGGTGCAAACGTCGTCATGGGAAGCTGAACGCAGTTTCAGTTCTCTCCAACGTCCCAAAACAATTCTAAGGGACAACATGACTCAGAAGAGGAAGAATAATGTTATGGTTTGTTACGTACATGAAGATTTTCTTGGTATATTCAACCTGGACGAGTTAGCAGATCATTTGTTGCAGCCAGTGATCGTCTCAGAACAAACTTCGGGGCAGTCAACTTTAAGGTAAGTAGATATGAACAGATTAATATCAATTAATTAGTTTGTATCTGTAGAATTGTAATCGTAACTGCAAGCAGAATTTTTATGTTATTTTTTTAAATACTGACGTTATCCATAGAATGATCTGGGTATTTTATTAATATTTAGTTTGGAGTATCGGGTTATCCCATAAGTAATGTCGTATGTACGATAACCGCTGTAATGACGCCATCTGACGAGCGAATAGTGAAGTAGACGGCAAGTGCCCCATAGCTGAGTCATATAGGACACTTGATTGTGCAGCACTGTGTAGCAGAAGAAGGGTCTACGGCACGTGTTGCAAGAAGTGTGGCTTTTGTTTGATGACGGTAGCGTCGGAGGTCCACATGCCGTATCAATTTCACCAAAGACATCCTTCCAGCGCAGCGGCACGAAACATGAATGCCGTATATGGTCAGGGGGCTGTGGATGTGCGAAAGTGCCAGAGGAGGTTCCAGAGGTTTCGATCTGGGGACACCAGCCTCACCGATAAGCCACGAAGAGGGAGACCTGTGCAGCTGGAGAACGACGGCCTGCGAGTAGCGGAGGAGGCAAATCCAATACAAAGCTTTGAAGAACTGGCCAGCGAACTCCATGTCATCCGTTCATCGTTATCTGCAGGACCTTGGGTACGTGTCGAATATCGGAAAATGGGTCCCCATGCGTTAACGCCTGAACAGAAGCAGCAGCGTGTTGACATCTGCAGTTCCCTGCTCATCCGTCAAAGACGTGAGACATTTCTGGACAGAATGGTCACAGGGGATGAAAAGTGGCTTCTCTACCATAACATTACACGCGAACGGCAGTGGGTACCTGGAGGGGGGCGCAGGAACTGTGCCAAAACAGGATCTCCACCCCTTTGGTGAGATATCAGTGGGATAATCCATTTCCAGCTCATCCCACGTAGCCAGACCGATTCTGGCTGTGATCTGAAGCTGAGGAGAGTGCCGAACGTTTAAAAGGTACTCCCAGGATTTTAAACTTTGACTTTGAAAAGTGTTAGGAAGCTACACGAGACTGATCCCAATCCTATATGTGATGTGTGCACCGTGTGAAGAAGTTATCTAAGTTTTTATAGGATTACTTAAGGAAAACAGAAATGTATTCAAGTGCCTCGGATGACTCACCTGAAGCAGTGTTTTACCGTTTCTACATTTAATTGAAAAGAACAAGTGTTACTATTTATATGCAAGGTACAGCAGAATAGCAGGAACAAATGCTGCTAGCCACGGGACAGGTACTTTAAGAGTAGGGAAGTTATATAAACTTTGGTGTTAATGTGCGAATTTTTTGTAGTCGCCATTTGCATGGAAGGAGTTGAGGTTGCTCTTTACACACTATCTAATGCTGAGGGTAGAACTTCGGGGCAGGATGAGAATTTCAGAGCTTAAGACAAAAACATTAACCAGTTTTCAACAGTGGTCAGGTGCAAAGTGTCAAAATACATTTGGTTTGGAAGGAATAAAGTGAATGCCAGTATGAAAAATTTCAGAAAGGAACAAGAAACTAACGTTTTTGTATTAATGGTAACATTTGAAGTGCAAAGCAGAAGGGTTGATGAAGTGTATTAAGTGTGTTAGGAGGTTCTGCATTACGCTTCGTATTTGAAACTCACAAGGAATAAGTCAATTTAGTTAGTGACTGGAGCGGTTCTGTAACTGAAGAGAAGAATATGAACTCCTACATGACCGCTACATGGATTCTAGTGACAAGGGTGAACAGACGATGACGGAAAAGCGTTGTGCGAAAAGGCTATTAGACATAACTGCTCCAATTCTTGATAACGAGTGCTATGGAGTGATTGATGTGCAAATTGAAATGGAAGTGCCGTTGAATCAGGCTGACGAACAGGACACGACTATAGAATGGAGGTCGATTCCAATATTTATCAACTGCTTCCTCAGAAAGCAGATCGTCCACAAATGGTGTAATGCAACGTCGTCAAAGCATATGACAAGGCTCCTATCAAACACAGGTTGAAGGTGGCACAACATGTTAGCAAGAAAGCTCGAAATAAAACAGTTATCAAACGGTGGGGGTCGTATGTTGAACATAGTGGCACCCTAGAGACGAAATACAACATAGTAAAGAAGTATATACTGGACAAATTCAACGAAGCAAGAGCTCGTAAAGCCGCGGTTCGTGACCATAACTTTCGACTGTGAGCAAGGCACGAGACCTTCATGTTACGAACTTCAAAACCCGTGAAAAGTTCATCCACGAATTCAAGTGAGCAAAGAAGTGGTCAAAAAAATTAACCGGTATATGACAATTGCTAATATTCATCCGGACCGTTCACTAGAGCCTCTAGTGGAAGCATTTGGTGATGATGTAAAATCACTAATACGACGTAAGCACCTACCGTACAGAGCCATCTGTAACACAGATCAAAGTGGTGTTGTGTATGAATTTGTGTCCAAACGAACACTCACCACTAAAGGAAAGAAGACTGCACATGTTACTGTAGATCACCAGGCCAGGACCACACATTCATAGACCATACAAATGACTATTAATGCGGCAGGGGCGCTTGTTGGGCCTCTACTCGTTGTTACCCAGGAACCTGCAGGAAGATTTCCGCCGCGTGCCATGGCTGAGCTACAAGAACTGCCTCACTCCATCTTCTTATCACCTGTTCAAAGCCTGGAAAGTGCACAAAGCAATCCCGGATGCTTGTTATGACAAACTCCATGAATCCAAAGTTGAAATGCAGACAACTTCCTATACTTTATACACCAGATGTAAAGAACCGGTGCTGTTAATGCTTGATTCATGGGGAGGCAAACTGATATTAACAGAGCGAAGCAAGCTTTGGCAGTGACATAGATATCATGATTATTCCCCCAGGAACAACAAAGTATCTACAGCCATTGGACGTACGTTCGTTTTATGACTACAAAGCCTTGTTGAAACACATCAGTGACCATTGGAAATTACATCGGGATGAATGTGGTGCTACAGACATGACAACAAGGTATATATTGAAGCTTCACCACCCTGTTAATCAGTTTGGATCTCATCTGTTGGATGATATGAGGAAGTAGGCTTTTCACAAGACACTTTTACAAGATGAACACGTCATCTTCCAGTCAGTTAAGCAAGGGTATTTTACATCTCTTGGGACAGTCTGTAGCCACAGTCATGGAACTCCAGTACTAAAGCGTAGTCGGTGCAGGGATACACTGTGTTTCTCACATTTCTACATAGATTACCATTTCCATGATGACATTGTATGTACTCTAACGCCCATCTACTTATTTAAATGACGCTGGCACAGAAAAGACCACCATGGAATTTCTACCGATCAGATGAATAATAAGATCAAACTTCAGAGTAAGTACATAAAGTATAAATTTAACCACACAATTCTCTTTCTGGAGAAAAGCTTAACCAGCTTATGTCACATGACTTCCTTCCTATTTAAAATTCTTAACCTAAATCCAATATGGCGGCTCTCAAGATGGCCGCCATGATTGTGATATGCACTAATATGCCCTTTCTCCTATACCATGTATCGGGACATTGGATTGTTATTTTCTAATTCATTTTTCTTTTATATGGCTATTACTACACTTATGAAACATCTTTCTTGACTTATGTACCTACACTTTCTGAGCGTCCTGTATACATGGGGAGCCAATGATACCTGCCCCTAAGAGCTATCGATGGGTATCACCAATTCTCTGATGCAGAGGGGTCAGCCGGGACGGTTTCCTTGTTATTGCAAGGAATAACAGAGAAGGTGCCTCCTGCGTGGCCTAGTCGGTAGCGCGCTCGACTTCAGTGAGAGCAGTCCCGGGTTCAACTCCCAGTGGGGGCTCAAAAATTTCGGTGTTGACCCTGCATTCTGAGGACAATTAGGGAACTACTTGAATAAAAGTCGTGGTTACGAAAGTCGGACACACGGCTACGAAGAGGTTTTTCGCTGACCACGTAACCTTCTACTCGAACATAATACAGCCGTCTGACAGGCCAGGGTCCTTCAGGGGCTGTCGCGTCATCCAGTTTAGTTTAGTTTAATAACAGGGAAGATAAGAACAGGGCAGAAGCAGGCAGGAAACTTACCAAGTCAAAATATTTCAGGTACTTTACCTGCAATATGGTGTTTCCCAGAAATATTTTAAATGTGTAGGCTATTGTTGAATACATGTGAGTTTTGTGTACATCAAGAATAAGTTCGTATTTCACTGTGTTATTACTGAAAATGTCTGTTAGTTAGTCTGATGGTGTAGATCTAGAATAACTGCGCATTAGTGATGGGAACTGTTTTGATTATTTAACTATCCGTATAACCCTGTATAATGGGATTCATTCGGGACCACAGACGTGGAATAAACCCCGCAGAACTCGCCAAGAATATTGACACCGGTCCTGAAGGAATTTTCTTCCACGCCAAGGAGTTGTCTCAGAGACGGTACGACTCGGTCCATGTCAGATAAATAAGTCGCAGAGACGACTTGATCGAATGCCTGAGCTCAAGAGAAACGTGTGCCCCAACTGGAAATAACAAGAGGAATTCTCGAAAAAAGTTCCTTGTCAAACACCTGATGAAGCTATGTACGGACTTTGCGAAATAACGTACAATGATTCAAACCGTGCCTTCAACTGCTCGTATGAGGTACGAAGTATAAAGGAAACGCAATATAACACCTGATGAAGTTACTTAGGAACTTCGCGAAATATAGCACAACAGTCAATATTACAACTCACATGTTCATATACCCATAAAATATTGTCAGTTGGCTGCCAAAGAACTGGTGGTTAGTATGATCAGTACAGATAATACCTACAACTACGTTCATGTACAATAAATTATGTATACTAAGATGTACTCTCAGTGGTTTGTTCAGACCAGCCCTACGGATGAGCATTCATCAGCAAACAATATGTTTACAGTCGAAAACGTCTTAAATTTCAATATTGTATTTTTTCTTTCCACACTATTACACGTTCTGCTTAGGCTCGATGGCTCCGAAAATAAATGGTAAAAACTAACTCAACAGATTAAGAAACCTCTCTACGATTATTTCGATTTTCCAGAAGTGCAACTGCCACATAACAATGTGACATCAATTGGACAACGGGGCCACGGTGACTCACCTCTAGTGCTAGGGGTCGTCGGATCGATCCCTGCTCATGCCATGTGGGCTTTGTGGTGGACGAACACCGTGTGCGTGGGTTTTCTCGGGGTGCTCCCGTTTCCTCCCACTTTCTTCGTTCCACCAATTCATCTCATCATCATTCATACGGCCTGAGCCATAGTTGCCTAAAGGCCTTAAAATAAATTCAATCAACTGGACAAGATAGCTACTGATTTTACAAAGCAACTGTTCGATCCTCTGGCAGTTATTCCTTTAAACAAAATGTAATTCTGGGAACAACTGCTTCGTATGATCATCAGACCAACTGACGAACTGTTCCCCCGACAAGGAATGAAGACAAACGACGTTATACACATCAATGTTTCCAACGATAAACATTATACGTACCGAGGGATTCTTTCACAGATGATATGGAATAAAGCTTACTAATTACAGGTATAACCCTATCAAGGTAATAAGTCGATAATTACTTACACTCCTCGCGCTCTTACTCGAAGGAAAATATATTACCAATTACTCAATTAACTCCAAGCACCTGGAGGTATCTTTTCCTTTACTTTATGCCCCGTAATTATTCCTTATCAAGCAGGCAACCAATTTAATTCTGACGATTGGATTATTTTCTTCTGTGACGTTAGAAACTATGGCAGTCTCGAAGACATCGGGAATAACCACGTAAGAAACTAATCTCTACAAAGGAACTTTCGTTACCATACTAAGTAATTTGCACACGCACAATGCAGGGTTCTTAATTTCCTCATTCAGCACGTATTTTAAAGTCAGAGTAATAGTTAGATTACTTATGACATTCGAGCATTGGTTAAGTATGAATAAAATATGACTCTCGTAATATTACGTGAACAATAAAAGCTCTAAACATTTTCGTATGTTTCTTTGTGTAACAAGGCAATTCTAAACTACCATGCAGCAGTATCGCTTCACCTAGATTACAATGAGCGCAGGAATGACATTCGTACAAAACTAGCAATGACTATTTATATTTTTCGCACTTGCTACTACAGCATAAAGCGATCATGGGCCGTCAATATCTGCAAGTTTGGAATTACTTGTAAATAGGTAAACAGATCCTATTAAATTTAAATGTCTTACCAACGACGCTGTTATCATGCAACCAGACAAAATGATTGCGATGTTCTCGGAACAAAACATATTTCTGATCTTTCTTTATTACGACTGAAGGTAGGCACCCTGTCAAAGTTCTCGTACTTATACATGGTGTCTGCTAATTTTGGACTGGAAATTCCCTGAGTTTTCCAGGTTTTTCATAATAATTCTTTCCAAATTCCCTGAATTTTTAGTACAGTGGAACATGTAAATAATACGCAATGTCATTTTTTTTTTAATCCCACTATCACCCAGTTCAAGCATCTTGTAGGTTACTGGTATTTTACAAGTGAAAAAAAAGGATAATTTCTTTTAAAATAGAGGATTTTAACTTAGTGAGAAAATCCGTTCTGCAAGTGGGAATCGAACCTACGACCTCCACCCTGCTGGGGCAGTGTTCTTACCAACTATAGACAGGTCCATCTCAAAATTTTCCTGATTTATAAAATTTCTTGAGTATTCCATGTTTAACAGGTTTTCCAGGGTGGTAGACACCCTGTTATACAAATACTTCGTCAGGACAAACATGGAAGGTGTGTCAGGACTGTGACTATTGTGCAGGTCACGTAACGGCAGTATTATCTACCAGGCAGCACGATGAGAGATTTCTAGGTTCAATTAGACCAGCTTGCGCAGCACAATGAAATAATGTGCAATTGAACTAATCACTGGGAGTCTCTGCTCTTCTGTTGAATACATTTCCGGTGGAAACTACTGTAACGTGGCGCATAACGGAACGGCCTTCAGATATGGGGGCTAGCTGAAAAATAAGCGGGCTCTGGCAAGAACCGACGAATAAGCAGTCCCCGACCAATGAGCAATGGAGATAAACATTTTAAATCTCCCTGCGAGCATGAAAGCAGAGAGGAGGCAGCTTCTCCATCATGCTAGAAAGCTGCAGGTCAATTCCCTACACTTCTGGAACACAACAAGATTAAAAGAAGAAACAGTGTTGCCCGGACCGATCTACAGGACTGTAAATTAGCGAGGATTAAGATACATGAATATCGGAACCTGGAATATAAGGGGGCTGAACGAAAAGGAAACAGAACTTGTAGATGAAATAAAGAAGTAAGCTATTTAGCCATAACGGAAACCCAAGAAGAAAGGAAATGGAGTAGTGGAACTGGACGGACATATTCTTATATATAGCGGAGTTCCGAAAGTAGGGAGAGACAGAGCAGGAGTAGCAAGCACTAATGATCCACAAAGATAATAAAGACAACCTAATAGGATGGGAATTCATAAACGAAAGAATAACGACAGCCAACATCAAAGAGGAAGACTGTGAGCGAACAATAACAGTATACGGCCCAAACGAGGACGACACGGTAGAAAACAAAGAGAACTTCTTCGAGAGGTTCCAAAAGAACAAAGATAACATAAAACAAGAAGTTGTAATATTAGGAGACCTGAATGGTAGAGTGGGTAACAACGTAAAAGAATGGAGACAGGTCATAGGACCACATGGAGAAGACATCTCAAATGATAATGGCAATAGAGTTTTAGAATTTTGCTTAAAAAACGATACAGTAGTCACGAATACAAAATACCCACACAAGGATATCCATAAATACACAAGAGAAGAATCAACACGTAACGAAAAATCCATAATAAAAAGACAAACAATAAAGAAAACAAGAGACGTCCGAGTTAAAGAGAGGCCCAGAGATAGGAATCGACCATAAAGTATTAGTTATGGAAAGGGTAACTCAACGAAACACAGAAATGAAGAAGAAAAAGAAACAAATACAAGAGGAAGGAAACCGAAAATGAATAAAAACATACAAACTAAAAGACACAAAGTCAAGAGCAACTTTTAATTGTAACAAAGAATGAAGAAAGTAGGCGAATTCAGAGAAGAAGAAGAAACAAACAAACTCGCTATGGATTGAATTAAAAAAATCATCATATAACAAGCAGCAGAGGAAACCTGTGGAACAATGAAAATAGGTAGCAATAAGAAAAGAACTCCCTGGTGGACAGAAGATGTGAAAAAGGAAGTTAAGAAGAAAGATTTACGGAAACAGTACCTAACAAAGGAAGATCTGGAGACTTTCGAAAAGTATAGAAAACAGAGAAAGAAAGCTAAAATCACGGTATTAGATGCTAAGGAAAAGGCAAGGGAAAAGTTTGGGGGATAGTATGGAAGAAAACAGTACAGAAAACCAAAAATTGTTTTATAAGGTATTAAAAACGATGAGAAAGGAAAAGGAATGCCCACTAAAATTCATAAAGGAAAAAGATGGTAAACTCAGAACGAGCCCAAAGAGATAATGCAACGGTGGAAAGAATACTTCGAAGACCTATGGCAAACATACCCGCAAATGGAAGACAGAGAACAGGAGAAACACCTAGATGGACCAAACTAAGTCAAGCACTAAGAAGAATAAATACTAGGTAAGGCCAGTGGATATGACGGAGTAACACCTGGAATACTTAAATATATGGGAAAAGCTGGAGAAGAACTCTTTTTAAACTTATTGAACGAAATATGGGAACAGAAAGCAGTACCGAAAGAATGGAAGGTATCAGTAACAATACCAATTTTTAAGGAGACAATAGAGAATGCAAAAATCAAGTAAGAGTGCCAGCAAAAGTCTACTCAAGAATCCTGGAGAGTAGACTAAGGAAAATAGTAGAACAACAACTAGAAAAAGCGCAAGCGCGATTCAGACCAATGAGAAGCGTACGAGGGGGGACTGGAAAGTTCATGAAATCACCAAGAAGAAATAAAAATTGAAACATATCATTGTAGTCATTAGAAAGGTCATATATTGTGAACCTCTCATCCCGTATATGATCATTTTATCATTGTTATTTCCTTTGTTACAGGTTCTGTAAGCAGATATGGCGGAGGATCTAAGGAAATTCGAGAAGAATGAACTTCGGAGTCATCAAGTTTCTTGTGCTGCAAGACAAATCCTCGATGGAAATTCATAAAACTTTGCAGGATACTTTGGGGGAACACGCTCCTGGATATACAACAGTAGCGAAGTGGGTGAGGCGTTTTAAGACTGGTCATCGTGGGACTGAAGATGAACCTCGCTCAGGCAGGCCTTCACGTGCAGTGGCCATCGAAAACATCGACAAAGTGCACGACATGATCATGGAGGATAGGCGTATATCGCTCAAAAACATTGCTGCGGGTGTGGGGATATCACGTGAGCGTGTGGGTGTCATAATATCAGAATATTTGGACATTCGGAAGGTTAGTGCCAAATGGATCCCAAAATGTTTGAATGCTGACCAGAAGAGAACACGGGTGCAGATGTCACAGGAAATTTTGCAAAAGTTTCAAAACCCTGGTGAGTTCTTGCGCAGTCTGGTGACAGAAGATGAAACATGGCTGCACTACTATGATTCAGAGGCTAAACAGCAATCCATGGAGTGGCGCCATAGTGGATCTCCTCGACCGAAGAAGTTCCGAAGCCAAAGATCAGCTGGGAAGGTGCTTGCATCGGTGTTTTGGGATAAGGACGGTGTCATCCTTATCAAATATCTTCAGTTTCTCCAGGACAATACACCCTCCCACAAGGTTCATCAAACCATGCAATTGCTGGTGGATCTGGGCTTCACCTGTGTACCTCACCCACCCTACTCACCTGATCTGGCCCCCTCCGACTATCACCTCTTCCCACATCTCAAAAAACATCTCAAAGGCAAACAATTTTCCATCCGATGAGGCACTCATTGCGGAGGTGGAGGGCTGGTTTGCACAGCAGGACAAGACCTTCTGTTTGCAAGGGTAAGAAATGTTGCAACATCGTTGTGAAAAGTGTATTGAGCTTCTGGGGGAATACGTTGAATAGTGTATTAAAATGGTTCTTCCACGTAAATTTCTTCTTGGTGATTTCATGAACTTTCCCCTCGTACAAGACCATATCCTCACCCTCCAACAAATCACCAGCCAAACTATAGAATACAATAAAACGTCACACCTGTGCGTTGTGAATCTACAAAAAGCATTCGATAGGGTCCCATGCAAAGAAATGTGGAATGTGCTGGAAAAGAGAAATGTAAACAAAAGTCTTCTAAAAGCTATACAACGTGCGTTCAAATCTTGTCGAAGCTATGTAAGGACCGGCAACCATCAATGGGAAGAATTTGAAATCAGAGCTGGAGTGAAACAAGGAGATATTTTATCCCCGTATCTGTTTATAATTCTCATAGATGAAGTACTCAAGGAATGTCACAGCAAAATGAAATCGTTTCACGTAGGATACTGGAACATGATAATAGTAAAACTAACAGAATTACTCTATGCAGATGATATTGTAATCAGAGGCAGACTTACAACATAATTTAAATGTGCTAAATGCAGAACTGAAGAAGAAGAATATGGTGATAAGCAAGGAGAAAACTAAAACCATGGTAATCAGAAAGAAAAGCACGAAACATAAAATCAAGCTGGATAACGAAACATTAGAACAAGTGGAAAACTTTAAATACCTAGGAGTTAACGTAAACAACCAAGGAAGAGAAGAAGAAGAAATAAAAGATAAAACCATGAAAACAGGAGAACTCTGCCAAATGATGAACAGACCATTCACTGGAAAAAAGAAATATTTACAAAGACCAAGCTGACTATATATAGAACAACCTATATACCAACACTCACGTACAGCAGCGAAAACTGAACCCTAACCGGAAGACATCTACAAGCCATACAAACCAGGGAAATGCGCTATTTAAGAATAACGGGGAAAACCAGGAAGGATAGAATAAGAAATCAAACGATTAGAAAATCGCTGAATATCCAACCATTACAGGAAGCAATGGAACGTAATAAGGTAGTTTGGACATCTAAATAGATTGGAAGAAACAGACTATTAAAACAAGTATGGGAAGCACACAGACCCCCAGGGACGAAGAGCAAACCGAAGACCAAGGAAAACCTGGAACATACGCGTTAAACAGATACTGGAAACACGAAGATTGTAGAGAGGACGCGACTAAGTAAGCCTGGGGAACCACTTTGGAAATTTCCTTACGTCCGTAGCTTAGGTTGGGTCAGGTTAGGCTACAGCTAACAAGTACCGGTACACGTCAACTCGGTTGTTCTAATTTATGTTAGGTTAAGTTGAGAATCATACAAAGGACAGGTTCAGATATATGCTCTCTCCTACACAGCATGTAAAACACAACGAATATTCGAAAACGAGTTTTATTAGCTTTTCGACTTCTTTGACAGCCCGGCACACAAAGTTTAAAAAATATTCAATTAATATTCCACTAGCGTAACAAGAATTCACCTGCAATATCGTTCAGTTTCAAATGTAAAGCAAAACCTGTTGACAGGTAAATTCCGAAAACTGGTAAAGGAATCGGAATTTTAGTTTGGCCTTTTCTATCAATTTTTCTGTTCTAAAATTTACCTACTTACTTTATGGCTTACGGAACCCGCAAGTTCATCGCCGCAGTAACAAACGTCCGCCATAGAATGTTATCCTGGGCAATATCAAGCCAGTTATCATCACAAACACTTACTTCTCGAAGATCTCTTTTAATATTGTCCTCCCAACGACGTCTCGTCTTCCCAATGGCCTCCTTCCATCCAGCCTTCAAACCAGGATAGAATATAATCTTCATTTTCCCCCCATCAGAGCTACATGGCCTGCCCACCTTAGTCGTCGTGATTTCATTATTTTTACAACATCTGGTGAATCGTACAGTCCGTGGAGTTCTTCATTATGCAGTCTCCTCCACTCTCCAGCCATCTCGTCCCGTTTATCTTTCTCAAAACCTTATTTTCAAAACCACGTAATTTATGTTTATCTGCTAGGGTCGTACTCCAACGTTCGCAACCGTAAAGTATTACCGGCAGAATAACCGTTCTGTATATTTTCAATTTCAAATTCCTTGATATTAATCGCGATGTTAGAAGTTTTTGGACTGAATAGAAACATGCGTTCCCCGATACTAGGCGACTTTTTATTTTTCCCGAGACCTCATTTTTGCTTGTTACGTATGGTCCCAAGTATTTAAATTTGTTTACTTTCTCTATGACCTCATCCCTACTTCTTATGTTTTTATTTCCTTCATTCCCTGTGTTTCGGCTTGTTACATATTTTGTTTTATCTATATCTCAGCGCACGCTTTACTAAGACATCGGTGTTACTCTGTAGTGCCTTTATATCGTCCCTTATTAAATCTACATCATCCGCGTATACGAACAGTTGATTTAAACCATTCAATGATAGTACCTTTTTGTCCCCTTTAATTTTTAAAATCGCATATTCTAACGCAAAGTTGAACAGTAGTGGTGACAAGGCATCGCCTTGTTTCAATCCGTTGCGAATCTTGAAACTATCTGACATATTACTACCTATCCGTACTCTGCTTATGGAGTCGCTGAGACACATTTTCAATGGTTGAACAAGTATTTTCGGAATTCCAAATTGTTCTAATATTTACTTAAAAAACTCATGCTACTAATGGAAACAGAGAAGCACTGAACTTACCTCCTTTTGTTTTCGCACAACTGCTGTGAACTCCGTATACACAATGCGTGGATTTAACTCACAGTGCATCAGTGTTGCTCCTTCGTAATCCTTGATATATCCGGAATAAACTAACTTAGACAGCTTAATGTCTTTACTGAAACCTTGCTTCTTAAAATAACCTGGACAATTTAAAAGAAAAAGAGAAACATAATTACCCTTGACAAAGTAATTATATTGAATACAGAGATCATTAAAAAAAATGTTTTCACATTAGACGCAAATTAGTTATTACTAAGGAAGGGGAGGGGGAGCAGAGTTTAAGGTGCTACTAAGTGAAAAAATCAGCGGAAATGATTAACCAAAAGTAAAAATCGTTTTAACCAGCGGCCGTAGGTTAGCTTAGCAATCGAAAGATTCCAGCAGCCACCCATTTTGACTGAGGTTCTTCCTTAGTCAAACCAGACAAATGCTGGAATGGTACTTGGAAACAAGGCCCTAGTCGACTGCCAATACTCTCTTCCCTACCCCATCCCAACCAGCCTGGGCCGAAGCTGCCTAAAAATGGATTCAAATTCAAAATTAATTAAAAATTACCATGATGATATTTTTAGCTTATTCTAAATTAACGCATGTTTCTAATGCACGACGATGAATTGTGCCTTGTATTGTAAAAATGACCTTCCACATTACACGTAATTACGCGTTCATATTTGAAGGGCAGAATATCATACAGAGTTACGATATTAAATTTCGCCTACATGTTTACCCACCAAACCCTGAACAAATTTACACAGATTTGGGTACGTTTTTTAAAGCTGGTTTCGGAGTTTGTCTTTAAGCGCATATATGTTATGACCCATGTTGAAAGTTCGCTTCTTTTTGACTGGATTCACTTCTTTCACTATTTCGCAAAGCAGTTGCGCAGAAGTTTGAGTTTCTCTAAGCTACCACACACAAATAAAGCTTAGATTTGAAGATAGAAACACTAACTTATTTTGTAAAGCACCACCATCCAATACCGATAAATCCTGATATCGTAATGGACGACGCGTTAGTTCTGTCAAACTCATTTACCATAGACGCGGAAGTTTTAAAATTGTATATGTATATTCCGACAAGTCTAAGTAAAGCTCTGGCGGTGTCGCAAGTGTAGTTACATGCTTACCATAAAACATGGAGGCTGAGAAAGTGCGTGAAGCGCAGCTCCTTTTTTAATGTTATGGACATTTCTTAGGTGATAGCGAAAGCCAAAATGAGGAACATGTAAGTGTGGCAACATGTAGGGTGGTCTGTTCTCTTGGCTGTAACGCCCCTTCATGAGACTTCTTTTTGTGTGTGTGTGATAGGTGCCCAAAAACAACAACGAGAGGGAATAAAGAATTGAGAGCTCTGTAGTTCGCAAATTTGATGGAGCTTCAGTTGAAATTGTCACATAATAATATGCAAAACCATGCAACCTTGGGTTCCAAAATTATGTACACTAAACCCTCTTAAAATATTCTTCAATAGAGCGCGTGAAAACCGCGTATGAGACGGGAGTGGATAAGTAGAAGGAACACTTAATACAATTCATATTCTTTACGTATACATAACATTCTATATAGAAACAAACAGAGTTTATATATATATATAGACGCACACACACACTTGAACACTAATATGTAGAGCACTTGCGATATTTCGGTATTAATACCGTGAACTTGCTGTAGAGGAGGAGGAGGGGGAGAGACGCACGCGGATAGAACGAAAGACTACGACGACAGTAGCGACACGTAGCGGACGGCGCATCGTTTGGAGAACAACTGACTGCTGTATAGCGCGTGAAACAATTGACAACTGTACAGCGTATAAGTTCGGAATACGATTATGGAAGGAAAGGTGTTGAGATTGCAGAGAAAATGGATTAGAGTTATTGAAGGTTAAGCCCAGGATACATTTTCGCGCTTAAACCATGAATAAAGGCGCTCTCCCACAGACGGCGTGTTGACGTGCTGGTCGTAGGGAGTAAAATGTGTATTATGGCAACCAGGAAAGATAGATCAAAATTGGTGCTGTGGGACACGGTGTGCAAGGAGACTAGGGCATCAGGTTAGTTGATAGTGCAAAAGTGACGATGGTTGTTAATACGAAAATTCAGAGCACCACCTGTTTCCCCCACATAAAAGGCATCACAGAACTTGCAGGTTAGGATATATCGACCACTAACAGCATTGATAGTAACTGTGGGAGAAGTGATGAAAATGGAGCAGGTCTTACATCTGGATCTCAAACATGCATGGGCACCGGTTTGCGGTGGTGGCAAGGAGGGATTCGTACGGACTAAGATTAGGTGGATGCCGAAAAACTAATCTCAGTCTGGTGGGGAATACTGATCTTGTGTCTGGGTGAGATTGGAGAATGTGGAAATGAGAGTGTAGGATTTGTTTGACCTTGGTTAGTTTAGGATGAAACTGGGTGATTAAGAGTCGGTGGGTTGAGCGACGATGTGCTGGGGATTTGACTGAGCCGAATGTGTGAGAATGCACGGCGAATCTGGATGGTTACAAGGTGAGATGGGTAGCCACGGTTGGCTAGAGCATCCTGGAGGCTTTGGTTGTAAGTTTCAGCAGCCGAGGTGGTGGAATTCAGGCCTTGTCCTCTGAGGGCAAAGGAGAAAGGAAAAGTTTTCTTGGTGTGGTAAGGATGGGAACTAAAGTAGTGTAAATACTGCATACAGTTGGTAGGTTTTATGTGAACGGAAGTATGCTATAATACAAGCAGAGCTGTACGTGGGATAGGAGGGAAAATTTCGGATAAAATACCACCAGGGCTTCGTTTCTTGAAATCGCAGCCTGCGCTGCCTTCCTGTGTATGGAGTACTTACTGCAACTGACGAGCGGAGCGAACCAAATACAGGGTATTTAAATTGTGTCCTCTGCTTCATGGTATGCGTACGTCGCAAGAGAAATGAAAGGTACAGGGATGGAAATTGTACTCTAATTAACGTATTGGTACGGTAATTTTATTACCTGTACGGTGCAAACTTCATTACCACACGGAAATTATTATTAATAATATTAAATTCGCTTTAGTAATTTGTCTGTTTTGTTGATAGAGAAGGAGATGCCTATTTCAATGAGGAATAAATGTGAAGAGGCATTTTTTTTACGAACTCGGTGTCCTGAGCTCGAGTTGCCAAAAGACCATAAATTCAACTCAATTAAATTCAGTTGACCAGCTTGTTAAAAGGTTAAGAAACAAGGAAATACGAATTGATTTCATGCAAGATAATTATCCCGTATTCACAGGTAAATGCAGCTTTCTTTCTTGTACCTTAAATCTTCATACATTTATAGTATCGATTCTTGAAATCCTTCAGTGTTCTCACTTGACAAATAGACCTGTTAATATTCTGTGTGCATAGGGCCTATTCTGTTTAAATATTCTCTCGCAGTGATTCCGATAGCCCTCCTGTGGGGGGTGTCAATCCCCAAATCCTCGAGAACACCCCGAACTTTAACAATTTTCGATCAAAAAATCGATAGAAACCGTGCAAAACTCTAGTTACATCCTTTCAGTTTTGATTTTACACCCCCAAACTGAAAATCCTGACGGCTTCCGCTTCAATGATCCAGCTATCGAAGCAAGGCATCGCTACAGGCAGGCGTTTTATTATGAGGCTTTATACACTTTCGTGCATATTATTCCTTAATCACGAATACCTTTTGTGAGGTGAAGTTAAAAAGTACATAATCACAAATATCTTGTGTTGGGTGTGCTGTGGTGGTGTAATGGATAGCATACCTAACCGGAAACTGAGAGGTTCAGGTTCGACTCCCGGCCACCTCCACGGCAGTGTGAATTTTTATGTGCGTAATTTTCAACTTCACCTTACATAAAGTATTTATGATTAAGGAATATCAGACCTGCCATTACTATCACTGTATAACTGGTTTTCAATTCTTTTACCTTAAACGAAACTGTACCAAGTATGAATTAAGCTACTTTATACGAATTAGCTAATACTATGTGGTGTTTCCCTGTGAGTCAGTGGTAACGTTCATTGCCTTATAATCAAGGGGTCCCGGGTTCGATTCCCGGTGAGGACACAAGTGGTTCGAAGCACACGTTAAACTGTAGGACGACATCTTCATCCATCCTTAGGACGACATCTTCATCCGATGGAAAGCAATGGCAAACTACCATCGGTTCACCTTGCACAGGGACCTTCAGATCAGAACATGCCTTCTGGGAGAACACCTGTCATCGTCATAAGTACTATGTGTGACCTCTGTACACTTCATGTAAACCTTATTACTTTGGGTAGTGGTAGCCCAAGTTGTGAATCCAGAATACACCACTGGACCTGGTGTTGCTTTCTGAAGTGATGTCCATGTCAAGGAATGGGACTCTTTTGTTAGAAACGGATCTAGTGAACTGGACAACACGGAATTGGTTCAGTTGTTCTAGGCATGTCTTGAGGCTGGTTCCACCATGAGTCCATAAATCATTATATCATCCAAGAACCTAACCCAGAGTAGAGGGGTCAAAGGATGAGTTTGCAGGAAATCATGTTCGAGCTTGCCCATAAACAGCTTAGCATAAGAAAGGTGCCATTCTCGTACCCATTGCTGCCTCGGATCTGAAGGTAGTGTTTGTCGTCAAAGGTGAAGTTGTTACATGTGAGAACTAGGTTGGCCAGGTTAAGAAGGAAAGCTGTGGTAGAGGTATGAAGTTTGGGTCTCTGGTTAAGGAGGAATTCCATAGCTTCCCCTTCCTTCTGACATACTGCATTGTACCATAGATGTTACTTCCTTGTATACCAACATTCCTCATGCTCATGGCTTAGCAGAACTGCTAATAGCCGGTATACTCCAAATCCCAAGAGTACATTCCACAATTCTAATGTAATATATACTCTAACATGCAAGTTCTGTGATGCCTTTTATGTGGGGGAAACAGGTGATGCTCTTAATATTCGTATTAACAACCATACCATCTCACTTCTACACTATCAACAAACCGGATGCCCCAGTCTCCCTACACACGGAGTCCCACAACACCAATTTTGATCAATCTTTCCTGTTGCCATAATACACACTTTACCCCTACAACCTCAACACACCATCTGTAAGATAAGATAAAATGAATTTTATGGGCGGTAACAGCACTATGGCTTACGCCCGTCCAACACACCATTTGTGGAAGAGCGCCTTTATTCATGGTTTAAGAGCGAAAATGAATCTTGGCCTTAACTAAACCCCCCGTTTCCTCTGCATTTTCAACACTTTTCCTACACAATTCCATCCAAAACTTACACGCTGTACAGTTATGAATTGTTCCAAGCTCCGGAGATCCACACGCTATGCAGCAGTCAACTGTTCTCCAAACTTGTGTCGTCCGCTACGTGTCGTCACTGTCGTTTTAGTCTTTTGTTCAGACCTCACTTTTTCGTCCTCTCGTCTACTAGCAGGAATAGGGTCAGATATACCGAAATATCGCGAAAAACTATGTGAATATCATTACGTGTGTGAGTTTTCTATGGAACAAATAAGCTGTAAGTAACTTTCTTACTTTTTATCATAAATTTCCTTTAATTGCCCTTCCGGCTTTCCTTTATGTATATATATGACCGTCCCGCTGGTCTAGTGGTTACCGTCGCTGACTGCGAATTGTGGGGTCCCGGGTTCGATTCCCAGCTCTGCCAAGGGAACTTTCCCAAAGCGAGAGGGTCTGGAACGGTGCCCACTCAGCATCGTGATGCAATTGGGGAGCTGTTGTAAATAAAATACGGTGGCGATCACAGTTGAGAGTTTCGGCTCTCCTCTCCCAACACTCTGATCAGCGTGGAAGCAGACCAACTCCTCCTTCCGGGAGAGGCCTCATCCAGTAGTGGATTGAATAGGGCTGTGAATTATATATATTCCTGAAAAATTAACCGCACAGTAATTACTGTACTTATTTCTAATCAGTAAGAAAAACCTACTATACAGAGTACTAGAGGCTACTTATCGGTCTTTCGAAAAAGTAATTTATAGTTACCTGTTTCATAAGCCTGCAACGTACGCAGGGTGGCCAGAAAGTCCCTTTACACGTGCAATAATTTCACTGTAACTTTAATAACACTTAGTCCGTAAGTGCACTACCATTATCCCTACACAGCTTGATACGCCTCCATGTCCTCCTACTCATCCGCTTTAACAGCTGTGGTGTCACATGCTGGAAGGCTTCAAGCACACTTGCCCGCAGATCATCACTGTACACGTACCGCATTCTTCCTGATGTATGATTTGATGATCCCCCACAGGACATTGTCTGGTGTCGTAAGGTCCGTACTTCGAGGCAACCAAGGATAAGAGGCTGGTGAATTCGGGGACCCACGTCCTATCCAGCGGCCAGGGAACAATTCATTCAGGCGTTCACGAACAGCAAGTGCGAAGTGGGAGGGGGGGGGGAGATTCATCGTGTTGGTAAACAACCGTGTCGTTGATGCCCAAATTCTGCAGCTGTGGAAGAAGCCAGTCATTCAACATCTCCAGATAAGAACCTGGGTCACAGAACCCTCAAAGAAGTACGGACCAAAGATGTGTTCTTCAGTCATCCCCGTCCAAAGCATGACGTGCGGAGGATTGTTCTCAATTTATTGGTAAAAATGTGGGTTTTCTTTTGCGCATATGAAGATGTTCCTATCCCGCGAACTCCGATAAATAGCACATTCGTCAGAGAAAAGAATGCACTTCCGAGCAGGAATGGTGGGGAAGGCCTCCAACAAGATCCGGCATGCTTCCTGTCAGTGGTTTAAGTAGGAAGTTCGTTAGTTCATTGATGGCCATTGACCGGAATGCTTGCAGATGCATTGTGCTCCTTTTAATTCCAAGTTCTGCAGCACGCTTTCTGGTCGACTTCTAGGGTGAACGCATCACCGACACTAACTTCAGCACATGGTACCCTTTGGGTTGATGGACGACCAGAGCGGGGGGCATCCAAAACACTTCCCAGGCGAATTTCGTTGTTGTGCTTCCGTTCATGGACCCACACATTTGTCACTAAGCGCTCCTCTTCAGTGAAGTCGCTGGTATCTGCCATTGTTCTTCACCAAACACAGAAAGACGAGACAATGAACTGGTCAACGCACAGAGTTTATTCTCCTCCCCGACAGTTACGTGGCAGTTATGCGGCAATCACGTTGCAATTCAAGTGAGGAGCACTGTTGGCATATCAATGATCAGGACGGGAGGTTCAAATCTTAAATATCTTACCATCTTACACTGTTACACGCATTTAGTTCAGGTGTAAAGGAACTTTCTGGCCACCCTGTAAACTTTCTGGCCACCCTGTATAATCAAATCTTCTGCATGATTTCAGAACGAATTGTTTCTGATTAAAAGCAGTGTTTTCGTACGATTTCCAATTTGTTCAACACGGAAAGAGCTTTTCGTTTATTATTCCTTCTAGCACTCACAACTCTTTCACTACACCAAGGGCAGCTGGAGACTGACCAACAAAAATTCCCAGAATTAGCCGAGTTAAGAATGTTATCTCAGAAGGGAAAGTACCGTCCTATATGTAGACTTTTAATAGCGCAGGTAAGATATGCAGGTGATAACCCTTATCCTGAATTTTCGAATTTGAATTTTATTTATGGCCTTTCGGCACCTTAGGCTCAGGTCGGAATAGGGGAGGGGAAATGATTCGAGAAGGTGTCTGCCAAGGCCTATGTTCCCGGCATTGGAATGGTGTGACTGAGGAAAAAAACCTGTAAACAATCTCAGTCAGGATGGTCGGCCGCTAGGATAGCACCCACGACCTCCCTACTACGCCAACGCTCTACCACTGAGCTACGGAGGCTCGGTCACTCTTATCCTGAGAACAAAAAACTACTGTACAATGTTCCACAAGAGCGTATACGTGAGATTTGAGAGAAATAAACTGGTTATACATATATGTGGTGTAGGGAACGCACACGAGGTTTGTATTATACGGGATAGCATAAAGTCTTACATGGGTTTCCTTGTATATTTTAGCACCAATTTTCAAATATGCCTTTAACCCCCAAAGGAAAAAAAAACTACTACTTTGAAATGCCTAAATATGAGCATTTTATGTTTTTTCGTAAGAAATCTGTGGTTTATAAGCATTCTTTATCTGCAATAAAACTTCGCAATTACATCAAAGCTATATATTTGTCGTTCCTACAACCGACTCCCGAAACAACAGAAAAATTATGGTTTACATACAAAATCCACTATATACTTATCACCATCACGTTCGGATGTTAAACTACTGTTAAATATTTCTGTTTAACGTTCACTCATCTTCAGAACATTATTAAACTTCACATTGAAGGTCTTTACAGAAATTCAATCTAGTCCACAGTATCTGAAGAGAATCTTACATACAAGGCTCATTCAATAAATAATTGGGAATATGTTTTCGCAGAATATTAATTATAAGCACCAAAATAACTACATTACTATTTTTCAACATAGTCCTTTCCTCTAGTTCAATGCATCTACGCCAGCGCGCCACAACGGCACTGATTCCAGGGGGGGGGGGGGGTATTTTGAACGTGTGCATAACTACTCATGCACCGCGGACTGGACTTCATCGTCATTCAGGGACTTCGATCCACATAGCGCATTTTCAGTGGGCCCAAAACGTGGAAATCTGAAGCTGCGAGATCGGGCGAATATGGAGGGTGGAGTAAGTACTCAAACCGTAGGATCTCGATAGTAGACGTTGTGTGGTCTCCCAATGTCAATGAGCCAAAACACCACTGGAAACTAGACCACGTTGTCTCTGCAGAATGGCTGGTTTCAGTTTATCGCGCAGAAGGTTTGGAGTAGGTCGTACTGTTTACATTTTGACCTCTGGGTATAAAATGTTCAAGAACTAGCCCCTTGTAGTCTCAAAACTACGTTAACATGACTTTTCCAGCACTCTGTGGAGCACACACTTCATCGGACTGGGAGACGAAAGATGTCGCCACTCCATTGTGGTCCACTTTCGTTCTGGTTCGTAGAAATGAACCCAACTTTCATTTCCAGTGACAATAAAAAAAGCTATCCCCTGTGCGATACGCATGCGCCGTGAACGGTGCATAGGGGATGTGGAGGTAGCGCTCCACATTTTCTTGACCTACTGTACGAAGTGAGGTGGTCAGTCCCACGATCGAACGCCTTTACCTTCCCAAGGCGCCCAGGAATACCAAGGACACTCTGGTACTCAATTTGATAGGAGGCTGAGTGCACCTCAGAGCGCCAGGCATGGGAACACTGAGAGAAAATTCTCCAGTGTCCTGGCCGGGATTTGAACCCGGGCCGCCCGATTCGTAGTCAGACGCGCTACCGTGGAAATACGATGAAGAAATGTCTCAACGTATACCGGTGCAAAAGTTCCCTGTACCCATCAACACGGTTATTTCATTTCCGGTGTCAAAACGTTTCGGAACTTACCTGGCACACACTTTCCTGAGCAAGCCCCAGTAAGTCATGAACGATATGGTGGGGTAATTCTGTAGTTATTTCCATCTGTGAAGTAATTTCACTTATAAAGCTACACAGGTTATCCCGTATCAAGTCATCCAGTTCAGAAATGTTCCTTCCCGTAACTGCTGCAGTGGAAGAGTGACCAAGACACGGAGAATCTTCAACACTGTTTATGCCCTGCTTAAACTTCTCAACCCAGTCATACACTATTTCACTATATGAGGTAAATTGGCCTCATATAATTGTCACCGTATTGAACTGTTATGTGGCGATAAATTTCTATTATTGAACTGTCATGTGGCGATAAATTTCTATCGGTCTCACACCAGCGCTCTATAAACTACACTTCGCTGCTCCAGTTTGGTGCACACCTGTAAGGGTGCCACCATCTTGTGTAACTGTTTCCCAATGTCTCGTGCGCAAGGCAGCTATGAATAGCTCCACAAAACAACACACATACAGTAACGATCACGGTTGTACTTTAGACTTTTTATAGACTTTTCCAGTTATTTATGAATGAGCCTTGTATATGCGCTTTAATGAAAGGAACAGAGATTAAACCTAGCAGATTTATTGCCTAATCCTAGCTACAAGCTTGAAAGAACATAATGAAGTTCCCTAGAACTTTACATTTTCCGTCCTCAAGAACATATGAGAATCTGGAGCACGGTCTTCTTGTCCTGTCAACAGATCGTCTGCTAGCAGAAGGATTATCATATCTCTTCCCCGTTGTCGAAACTACTCTATGTACATTAAACGTGTATCTCGTGATTTTTTAACTTTTATTTATAGACTTTAGGCATCTAAGGCTCAGGCCGGGATAGGGATGGGGAAAGTATTCAAGAAGGTGTCGGCCAGGGCCTATGTTGAAGGTGCCATCCCGGCATTTGCCTGGTAACAGGAAAAAAAACCTGGAAAAATTCAGCCGCTGGGGTCGAACTCACGAACTCTCGAATGCTACGCCAACGCTCTACCACTGAACTACGGTGGGCTCGGTGTGTATTGTGTGGACCTACCGTAAGTGATGATACCTCCATTGCCACTTGTTCAATAACAGCTGCGATTTCTACTGCTTTGTAAAACGAGAGCTTGTTTTCTGACAATAGACGCTGCCTTATTCCATCATGGTACAGGCCTTGGTTTTAGTCTTGTAAGGATGAGTTAGTCTCGAAGCGTCCTTTCCAGGCTGTTCCATCTGCTTTTTCAATGTAATTAGGAAGTCTGGGATTATTGTAATTGGGCCTGCTTAATAAATAAAATTTGTACCTCTCGACGGTGTGATTTTAGGTTCTTCCGAAATGTTGCACTAATTTACTTCAGACTTTTTAATACGTTTTATCTGATATTGGAATAGCGATGCACAAGTCTCTAAGTCTATCGTACCTATTGAAGAAAGCAATAATCATATTTTCGTATCTTCCTTAGCCCCAGTTCACACATGCGGTGTGGGAGCCTTGCGGTGACCGTGCGGCAGCCGCACTAACAGTTCACACATGCTGCGGTTTGTCTGCGAAGACTCTGCGGCGTCAAGGACGAATCTCAGTTTAAAGAACTATCGCAATGGATGCGCGCGTTTGTGCAATAGTAGAAATAGTTTTCTTAGGTATGAAATTTCAACTTTCCCTTTTTATTCAAATTGAGAACATGTTGGTTTTGAAATAAGATCAGTGATCCTTATTTCTCAGTGCAAAAATAAAAACTGCTTTATTAATTTTAAGAAATTGTATTTTACAGTGCATTTACGAGCAAGAAAATTCGTAGACGATTCCATCCATATTATTATTATTTTCATTGGAATATTCCTACCATATAGTGAGAATATTGTACCTGCAAGTGTGGAAATTTTCAAGTTCTGACGGTATTCTCATGGGTTTGCTGCAGGGTTGGCTTGTTTAAACCAGTTTTTTTTTCTTCAAAATATCAGTTGGTTTAAACCAATAAATAAATAAATAAAAGCAAAAATGCCACAAATAGTGTGAACTTCATGGTGACGATTTCACACATTAAACCACTCTTCGATAATTTAATATAATTTTGGCCTTGTAATCAGGGGATCTCGGGTTCGAGTCCAGGTGGTGAACAATCTCCCTCAGGTGCAAATCGAGTACTGGTTCGGATTCCACTTTGAGCTTTAGCTGTAGGTCCTGTCCTTCATAACCTCGCTGCTGCATAAGAACATTAAGGAGAAACAAACTTATTTCTGTCCATCCATATGTAATATAAATAAATAAAGCAAAGTTTTTAAACAAAAAAAAATTTTTTGTAGGGGGGGGGGGCAGTTTTTGCCAACCCCGGTTTGCTACCATTATTTTGTTTAAATTCATATTTTCTCCTAGATTATTATTTAAAGGCTGATAATTTTTATGTCCCTCTAGGACTCGAACTCTACCACTTCGAAGAACCTGTAGGTACTGGCCGATTAATCATTTTTTTTTTTTCCGAGATTAATATCAAGGAAGTTGAAATTGAAAATATACAGAACTGTCATTCTGCAGGTAATAATACACCCTCCATTCCGAAAGAAACCGAACTTTTGAAAACAAATAGTACCACTAGTGCCATCTGTTGTAATATTTTACCGGTAGATGGCGTAGTCCCTCATTGACAACTGGTATAAATGTCATGACATTTGGATGCACGGCAACAAAGTTATTGCGTTTCAACTGTCAGTGTGTTGTGTACATCGGTCGGAAAATGAGTTTCAAACAACAAGCTGCAATTGAGTTTTGTGTTAAACTGGGTAAACCTTTTACTGAAACGCACCAAATGCTACAAAATGCATATGGTGATGAGTGTCTATCCCGTACGCAAGTTTACGAGTGGTTCAGGCGATTCAAATCGGGTAGAGAGACGCTGGATGATGACGAAAGATCAGGCCGTCCCAGAACCGGATTATCGGAAGAAAACATCGAAAAAGTGCGTGAATTCATCAAACATAACAAAAAAGCGTCGGTGAAAGTTATTGAAATGGAATTAGGCATTCCTCAAACAACCGCATACCGCATTTTGACCGAAGTTTTGGGCCTTAAGAAGGTTAATTCGCGGTTTGTACCACACAAACTCACCGAAGACCAAAAAGTTGATCGAATTGCGCATTGCAAAGACATTGTTAAAAGTGCTCGGCAGGATCGAAACTTCTTGAAATCGATTGTAACTGGTGACGAGACGTGGTGTTTTGAATATGAGCCCGAAACAAAGCGGCAAAGTGCTGAATGGAGAGCGCCGGATGAAGGACCACCCAAAAAAAGTCGCTTGGTGAAGTCAAAAGTTAAGGTGATGCTGATTTGTTTTTACGATTCAAAAGGAATTATCCACAAAGAATTTGTTCAGCCCGGCCAGACAGTCACTGGAGAGTTTTACTTGGGCGTCATGAAGCGTTTGCTGGCAAGAATTCGTCGTATTCGGCCCGAATATCGAGAAATCGGCAGTTGAACTCTTTTGGACGATAATGCACCATCACATCGTTCGCGACTTGTAACTGAATTTTTGGTCAAAAATCACATTATTCGTTTGCATCATCCGCCCTATTCACCAGATCTCGCTCCGTGCGATTTCTATCTGTTCCCGAAACTGCATTTGGCGATGAAAGGAAAGTGGCACGCATCGATTGAAGCCATTGAGAAGGCGACGACCGCCGTCCTAAAGACCATTCCAATAAAGGACATGGAGAAGTCGTTTGACAACTTGTTGGAGCGTGCAAATATGTGTATCGATGCAGAAGGGGAATACATTGATTAATAAAAATGATTTGTTCCAAAATGTACATTGTTTTTTTAAAACGTTCGGTTTCTTTTGGAATGGAGGGTGTACTTTACGGTTGCGAAAGTTGGAGTACGACCTTAGCAGATGAACATAAATTACGGGTGTTTGAAATTAAGGTCTCGAGAAAAATATACGGGTTAAAACGGGATGAGATGACTGGAGGAGACTGCATAATAAAGAACTCCACGGAGTGTACGACTCACCTGATGCTGCAAGAATAATTAAATCGCGACGACTAAAATGGGCAGGCCATGTAGTTTGGATGAAAAAAAAACAAAGACTATATTCCATCTTGATTGGAAAGCCGGAGGGAAAGAGACCGTTGGCAAGATGGAGACGACGTTGGGAGGACAATATTAGAAGGGATCTTGGAGAAATAAGTGTCTGTAGTGAAAACTGGCTTGATCTTGCCAAGGATAGAGCCCGGTGGCGATCGCTTGCTACTGTGGCGATGAACTTGCGAGTTCCGTAAGCTATAGAGCAAGTAAGTAAGTAAGGATAACATCATTTTTCAATACAAAATATGTTTTCCAGTTATACCTCCAATTACCATTTAAAATAAACTTAATATTAAGAATTTTAAAACAGAGTATGATGTGTGTGTGATATGTGAATGATGAACAATGTAAGAAAACAGATGTGTATAAGTGGGAAGGAAACAAATATAAATAGAGACATAAACACATATAAAGTAACATAAATAAAGCAACAATTAAAAACAAATAAAACTATTATCAATAAGTGTATAAATAACTATGTATTTGTTTTTCAGCTCATGTTTGTAATAATTTGATTGAATAGAAAAAAAGAAATGAAAAAAATCCCCTCAATCGCGGAAACAGGGCCCAGGTTTGTATCCGGGAACTGGGCCACAGAAAAAAAATCCCCAACTTACTCCCCTTTTCTTTGCTTTCTTTTTAGGGGAACTTTTGTGGAAACAGGTACTTATAGACTCCGTGTATCAACGCCGAGTCTGGGGTCGAGGCAGGGACTCTACCCTGGGGATGGCCTACCCCAATTTCATGGAGAACACGTTTAGTCCGTTGTGCCCATCAGGCGTGCGAAGTGAAATTGTGCAAAGGATGCGGAGAGGTAGGGGTGGAAAGGTGAGTCTCAAATGTAAAAAAAAAAAAAATGTATACCTCCAATTATTTATTTTAATATTCGGTCAGACTTTATTTTATTATTATTTAGCTTATAATTCTCTACTTAAAATAGAGAAAAAATATAAAGAATCTCCATTTTATAATTGAACAGTTGAGAGAAAAAGAATAGATTAAGAAAAACAAGATTCCAAAAGAGACAAACCGCACGGCTGCAGCATCGCATGTGTGAACCATCCAATGCTGTGTAATGCCCCGTAAGGCACTTGCGGGCCCCGCACGGTCGCCGCACCGTCCCGCACCCGCATTATGTGTGAACCACTCCATTTGTTTCAATGGCCCATAAGCTTGAGTGCGGTGCCCGCACGGTCGCCGCATCGCAAGTGTGAACCGGGGCTTAATTGAATTCGAATGCATTTGTAGTCTTTAGGAATCTCAGGCTAGGATAGGATGGGGGAGAGGATGTTGGAAGGTAGAGTCGGGGGCTAAAAAAACCAGTCACGACAGGCGGCCGCTGAGATCGTTCCCAGGACCTTCCGAATGCTAGACCAACACTCTATCAACTGAGCTACGGCCGTTCGGTGAATCTTCCTTAATATTATTGGGTTTACGAAAGTATTCTCTTCATCGAATGGTTCTAAACGTACACTTGTCAATATAGAATGTGCCATACATAACAAAAGCAGCATCTAATATAAATTAGGTGTTGGACGGTGAGATGTAGTCAATCACACACAAGTATAATAACTGCTTTACGTTGCAAATCGTGTCCCCCTGGTTATACTAGAAAAATAGTTCTCTGTTCGAAGACAATACTACAGTATACGAGGAGTGTAAATAAAGTAACGAGACTGGCAACACTGCGCACGAACCGGTAACGCTGGTGACGTGGAACTTGGGAGAAGAAGTGGGTGGATCAGTGCAAGTTGGACCTCGCTAGAGTCACATTGGTTGTTATAGAGATCGTTTTAGTGAAGTAAGTTTTGCTTGTGCGTTCTGACAATGAGTGACACGAATATCGAGCAACGGTAAGCGATCAGGTTTTGCTTCAGACTTGGACACAGTGCAACCGAAACTTTTGCAAAACTTCGCCACGGAGACAGTGTTTTTTCAAGGGCCCAGGGGTTTCGTTGGTTTATGGCATTTGCAGAAGGAAGAGAGTCAATTGAAAAGAAATCTCGGCAGTGGACGGCCTTTGGTTGCAAGAACTGATGCAAATGTCGACAGAGTCCACGAGCTTGTGCGTTCCGATCATCGGTTGACAGAATGATCGGGGAAGATTGCATTTGTGTCACATCACCATTCATCAGATCTTCACCAATGAATTGGGGATACGAGAAATCTGCTCTAAACTGGTTCCCAGAAACCTCACGCAGGTGCAAAAAGACATGCGTTGATTTTTTGGATTCGACTGCAAATGATCCCCATTTCCTGGAACGTGTTATTACCGGTGACGCCACCTGGGTGTTCCAATACGACCCGGAAACCAAGCGCCAGAGCATGGAATGGCACACTCCAAGCTCTCCAAGGCCCAAAAAAGCAAGAACGACCAAGTCAAAGATATGCATGCTGATTTACTTCTTTGATAGCCAGAAAATCGCTCACAAAGAGTTCGTGCCTCCAGGACAAGGGGTTCATCAACACTTTTACCGAGAGGTTCTGGAAAGTGCGAAAAAGGGTCATGCGTGTGCGACCAAACATCAAAATGCGCCTTGTCACACAGCAATTTCAGTAAACACTTTTTTGGCCAGTAAGAACATTCCTGTGGCTCCTCAGACTCCTTATTCACCCGACTTGAGTCCTTGTGACTTTTTTCGTATTCCCGAGATTGAAAACACACCTGAAGGGACGTCGGCTCGGGGACGTGGACAATATTCAAAAGGTTGTAACCGACCAGCTGAAGGCTATTCCAGTATCTGCGTTGCAGCACTGCTATGAGGAGTGGAAGAACCGTCTGCAGCGTTGTGTGGCTTCCCAAGACAATTACTCTGAAGGAGACCATGTTGCTTTGAAATGTTCTTGGAATAAAACAGGTAAAAAAAATCAGTCTCATTACTTTATTTACACACCTCGTACTCTGTACTCTCTCATGGTCTCTACTAATTTTGTGACCTGAAATTCGTTTAGTATTCCAGGTTTCCCATGATATTTTTTTTCAAATTCCCTTATTTCTAAGTATAGTGGAACATGTAAATAATACACAATAACATTTTCTTTAATCCCACCGCCACCCAGTCCAAGCATCTTGAACATTATTAGTATTTCACAAGTGAAAAAAAAAAAAAGATAATTTCTTTAATAGAGAATTTTAACACGATGAAAAAATCCGGTCAGCAGTGGGAATCGAACCCAAGACTTCCGCCTTGCCGGGGCGGTGCTCTTAGCAACTGTAGACAAATCCACCTCATAAATTTCCCTGAGTTTTCCAGTTTTATAAAATTCCCTGACTATTCCAGGTTTTCTGGAGTGGTAGACACTCTGTCTCTACGAAATACTACTTCAGAGATCAGATGCAAAAAGCTTTCAATTATTAAACACTTACAAGACAGAATACTACAGCATACTACCCTTACCTTGATAAAAAAAAAAAAACATATTCTCAATTATAAATACACTAAATCTGATGCACTACTCATAGTTGTATCTTACACACCTAAAACAAAAGACATTTCAATACGATAAACAATCAACAAAGTATGTAAGTGAAATAATAAAACGTTATTTCCCTCTTTTTTAATGGGCTGGTCTATTTCGTTCAATTCCTAACTTCCTATAGAGCAGGTTTTCTTCAATATGAATACAGTGAGCTGGGTGTCTTATCACCGTAATTTCATTCTAGCCTACAAGCCATTAAAATTAGACGGGTGTGATTCTTCTAAATTTTAGTTTTCTTCTAACAGATGGGGCAGTGTACATGCTCAAAGATATTGTTTAACGCTACAAAAAAATAGAGAATTTTGTGGACTTTAACATAACAGCTCCTAACTGAAAATAAATGTCCTTGATATGGCCACCCTAGCTTTCCAAACATTTCATTTGCCGTAGAAAAGAATGTATTATTCGCTGTATTCTAATGCTGGATCTAATGACAGTTATAAGGTTTGGTTTCAACAACTCCACGACGCATACAGCCCAATCAAGCTTGGAGATTACCCAGAAAGATGTGTCACCAAACGGCCATGGCTCAGTGGTAGAGCGTTGGTTGGTTTAGCATTCGGGAGATCGTGGGTTCAATCCCACTGGTCAACCACCCTGACTGAGGTTCTTCCTCGGTCACACCAGACAAATACCGGGATGGTACCTTCAACTTAGGCCCTGGTCAACACCTTCCCAGATCCTTTCCCGGCCTGAGCCTTTGATGCCTAAAGGCCATAAATAAAAATTTCAAATTCAGAAGGATGTGTCCGGGACGCTTTATTTCACGGTATCGTGGTGACATGAACTGGTCCGCCCGCTTACAAGACCTTACGAAATCTATATCATGTGGTGCTATCTGAAAAGCAAGTCTATGAAACACGTCTAGGCAGCATCCTTAAGCTGGAGCAGCGCATTCAGGTGTCTTGAGATGAAATCCTACAGAACTTGCTACAACGAATAAAGCATTCCCTTCCACGCCCAATGAAATAATGTTTGTAAATTCATGGTTGCCATCTCAGACATTTCTCATACATAAAACATCTGTTTTATTAAATTCCATAAAATTCTCTATCTTTTGGTAGCACTAAACCTTATATTTGATAAAGTTTTTGCCCCACCCTGTATATAAGCTGTAAGTTTCTGCCGTCAGATAGTTAACGACAAACCAATATAGAAATGGTCTTACCGATGGCAAATTCGTCCGCAAAAGTGAGAAAATGAAGGATATTATGTCGAATATGGTAGTCCTTTAAATGGTTCATGAGATGAGTACCGTATCCTTTGACTTGTTCGTTTGAAGTGACAGCACAGAAGACAATTTCCGTAAAACCCTGAGTCAGAAACATTCGGAAGCAAATACCGCCAATGGGTCGTCCATCTTTGATGAGGGCAAGGGTTTTGTGTTTCCTGGAACAAAGAGGAAAATCAATTGGTCAACTACTTCATTTTAAAAAGTAATTTATACGTAACTACGTAATTAAAAAAAATAATAAATAAATAAATAAAATAAAGGCAATTTCTATCATCATCGGACAGAAGGTATAAAAATTCACAGAACAGGAAATAAAATTCGTACCCTGATTTCTTCAAACTTGATTATAGAAAATATCATCACTACAAGGCATGTACAAGAATTAAACATGGACGACGATACAGGGTGTTCAACGAGCAATAACAAAATGTTTCTATCCACCCAACATACTCCCAGTTTTGAAGCCCTGGCAAAATCGCCAGGACACTCTGAAAGAACTTACTTTTAACGAAGTTACTCAGAAATAATAGCGATTTTATTTTCATCACTATCTATTACAGAGAGCTGGGTGTCTCATCATCGTAACTTCGTTATAAACTCCCCCAAGTTCTCCAAATAAAGAATGGTAACATTTCATAATCACAAATAGGCTGGCTAACAAGGGTTTCAAAGCCAGTAGACGGTCGTGTGGTCAACGCCACGCAACTCGTAGGCTCGATCTTGAGCTATAACGTCACACGATTCATTCAGTTTTAGAGCTTTATACCACACGAATGTGAATTTGCTAGCTGTGCTAAAACTGTACAGAACTAAATCTGTTAACGAGCTAAGTATTAAGTAAGTAACGACATGGTACAAGAGTTGTTTATATTCGAATTAGCTTTCAATTCCCAAAATACGACCACAACTCTATTCCAGTTCTTTTCTAGATATCTTTAGAAGCATGCAAAGTCCACGCACAAATAATTCACATCATTAAAATGAGATATTTTGAGTCAATGCATAAGAATAAAATGAAGCCTGAGATTCACCGATTTAGTCAAGTATTTAGAATACAAATGACCAAATATATAAACACCACTTTGAACAAAATCGTAGTCAATTTATCTTAATAAGAACATAATTTTTGTTAAAAAATTATGTATACAGTAGAGTTGTCGTTTACACTATCAATAATTTCGTAAATCATTTCTTATCAGGGCAAACCTACTTTTCAATACAGGTATACAGGAAATCCTCGTATAAATCACAAATCAAAAGGGCGTACGAAAAAATATTTTCAAGCTCAAATTCAGGCCCTTCTTCAGTCGTGAAAACAGCAAGGACATGTTAGTCCGGAGGCCAATTCTAGAAAAGGGCTTCAAAATCACATTTGCTAACATGTTTTGTTAAAAGCAGACAACCATATTTTTTTTCCATAGAACTGTTCCTTAGGAAACGTATTAGGGTGGCTGTCACTCTGAAAAGTTCATCTGATGATTTTAAATGACGTCATAAGTCACAAGATGAAACATCTACTGAATGGGCGAAATTGTGGATATGTCTGTGTAATTTTAAAATGGCTGGGAGGAATGAGGCCATATTTTGCGTACAGATAACGGTAGTCGGGTCGCACACGATAGAGTGTATTACTACCATGGTGACCACTTTGAAGTCCGCCATCTTGAATGAAGCTCAAAGATTTTAAATTAGAAAAGGTTCGTGTGATATATCATGTTAGGGTAGGTTTTCACCACGAATAACATTCAGACCTTTTTCTCAAGCTAACTTTATTTTTGTAAAAGTTGCTACTCGTGCAGATGGTCATCCTGTTCAATATCAGCATAATAAAAGTTTATAATTATTACAGAAGTTAGTAAAGTAATAATATTGATTCCATTTTTACTATCCTGAAATGTCATCTCTATTGTTTCAGCAAAACTTAAGTATAAAATGATACCGCGCCTACACCTTTTGTGTTTTACATTTTAACTGTTTGTTTTTACGCACAAAAAGAGGATATGTACGAAGACATTAATGTAATTTTTTTAGAAACTAAATAGCTAACAATTAACAAAGATTTGATGCTTAAACCCAGTTCTCTGTTGACCATTAGTCAGATTCATTGTCTGGACAGTTCTTGCACCAAGTTGAACTACTGCATCCACACGCTCTGGAAAAAAATCTCTCCTTTTCTACACAAACAATGTCTAGTATTGCATTTACTGCCACTTTTCCTTGCATCTACACATTGTTAACTCCGTGCAATTGGGTTGTAATGGATCAGTGGTTAATAGTTGTGGAACTAGCATACCATCTATTAACTTCCATCCGCACTGAAGAGGTGACGGTAGTTTTGGATGTGTCCTCCATGACTGATTCCACATCTTAGTTTGATAGTGAGTCACCGAAATCGTGGAGAAGGTGCGGAAATCCCTGGAATACTTTCCATGAAGACTTGTTTCCAATGCCTGTAAACTGACTGGTAGTATCACACCCAGTGACAGCATGAAATGCCAGCAAACCTTTCAGAATCTCATCCGTTAGTTTGATCTCATGAACCTTGATGTAGCACGGTTTCCTCATTGTCCTTAATTTCAACCATATTTTCAGGACTTAATTGTTTTGCAAACACAAGCAGACGCAGTAGGACCATCTGTATCCCTACATTGGATAATAAGTCTCTCATATTCTTTAATTACTGCATCGGCTGCGTGTAACGAAATACGTGTATCAGCTTGCAGGTGAGATACATCATTTCCAGCAAGTAACACAACTTTCTCTGGATCCTCAAATAATAACGATTTCCTGACAATGAAGATGAATCTGCCTTTGAAGTTCGTCCCCACTGGTTCCAGGATTTCATTTAGTACGAGTGTTGTAATTCATACAAACATAAAGAAAAGACGTAGGAAAGTATATATGCATCTATGGTACAAAGTTTGTCTATACGAATGATCTAGCGTTTTACTGAAAGATTAGCAAGGACCGTTTTACCATCGAAATATGCAATAACTAAACAGCAACTACAAAAATACTTTATTTTTCTGGCGGAACGCAATTCACTCGTAAGATACATGGGTGTCAAGAAGCATATAATTTGATTAAAAATTTTAAAGCCGAGAAAATAAGAAACCAAACTCGTGTGACTCATTTCTCATACTATTTTGTACATTAGCTGGTTGCCTAGTGGTAGTGACCTAGGGCGGCTTAGGGACCACGAGGTCGCGAAAAGATAATTTTTGCATGAACCATAACTCTACATTAATTCTGAGAGAAACAACAGCCGTTTATATGAGAGTTTATTACTTTGCCCGAAATTGATGTGACATCAGAGGATTAATATTAAGATACAGTTAATACTAGGCTTCAAATAAAGTTTCCGAGACGACAACCTACTTGTAACACATCCCAAAGAGCTACGTAATCAGGTTACATAGGTTGTCTGCTTTTAACAGGACGCGTTAGCAACGTTTGCCATATCAGAATTGGCCTCTGGACTATGTTAAAACAAGCTGTGGAAGGACCTTGTCAACGACAACCTTAGTGTACTTTATATGTTCGTTGACAAGGTTTTTCCACAGCTTGTTTTAACCTGTCCAATCCTTATGTACTTACTTCTTTCCCGACTGAAGAAGGGCCTGAAATTCAGCTTGGAAAATATTTTCGTACACCCTTTGGATTTGTGATTTATACGAGGATTTCTTGTATACCTGTACTGAAAGATAGGTCTGACATGTCATCCTTGTTCCATACCCAACATAAACATTTCTTATAAGTAAAGGATTCATCAGTTAAGCTCCACTTACGGATCAAACACGAGCCGAGTGATATATTCCTTTGGCATTCGCGGCAGCTGATGAGAAAATACGTTTTGAAGTCCAATGAGCCACAGCATAGTCTGTTTGGTTACAACCTGAGTCAGAGAGTTCCCCACCACATGGAACTCGATCACTCCACGAAGTTCTTCTTGCTTCGCAGCCTCATCCCGTGGAGCGTTCTCTGGAAACACGGCCTGCAAATTGGAAAAACAGATTCAACTAACATTTAGTCTTCGTTATTGTAATCCAACTACAAGAACTTAATAGAAAACAGTGTACAGCAATCAAGGAATTTATGTTGGATAAAATGTAAGAATTGGTTTGAGAAACAAAACTACACTCAAGTCCTGTTTTTTTCTTTTTTCCCCTTTACAAATTATACTACGGTGCCTTATTAAATGGGAATTTATTATTAATGAAAAAACAACAGTTCACTTACGTGGAGTTACCACAAATTCCTAGGAATGTATATGACACAACACTCCTATCGATTTCACCGAGCGACCGTGGTTCAGTGATACAGCGTTGGCTTAGTATTCGGGAGGTCTTGGGATCAATCCCAGCGGCCGACCATCCTGACTGAAGTTTTTTCCCCCTCAATCACCAGGCAAATGCTGTGATAGTACCTTCAACTTAGGTCCTGACCGACACCTTCCCACATCCTTTTCCCTTCCCTTATGACCTTAGATGCCTAATGGTCATAAATAAAATTAGAATTCCTATCGATTTTGGAACAACCCGAGGAAGGATCTAGTTTACACTAATGAAGTTACTCAGAAATAGTAGGGATTTTATTTTCATCACTATGTATTACAGCGAGCTGGGTGTGACATCATCGTAACTTCAATATTACCTTCCCCAAATTTCACAAATAAAGAATGAAAACATTTTTCAAGAACCTTATAATAATCACTTGGCAAGCCAGACTTTCAGTCGAGTAGGGTGTCAGGTAATCAGTGTAACGCAACTTGTCGAAATCGACTGGAATATTGTCGCACATACATGTATAGAAGTTTGTGGTGAAGACACGTAAGTTAAAAAAAAAAAAAAAAAAATCATTAATTTTAAATTTCAAACTCCCGCGTAAACACGGTTAAATTTTTGGATTTATTGCCTAATACCAATACCTAAAAATAATATCGTTTTAAATCTAGTACATGTGTTATTTGTACATCTAAGGAACGTACAAATACGCACTCACATACCTAAATTCACCTAGTCCGCCGCGCTCAATCTGTCTGTGAATAAAAGAAATAGATCATGGTTCCCACGCTTTTGTCAAATTTAAAATAAAGGCCTGTGGTAAGCCCGTGAGGAGGAGTGGCAGAGGATTCCACTTCCTGTAATTCGTCGTCGCCTTCTAGAATGGAAGTTACGGTGCAGCACACGGTGAGGCCAACCGATGGTGGTCCCGTGGATTTTCGTAAGGTAGGTGCTGGATCAAAATTGGACATATCTACGCGGATCGACCTTCTGTACACATACACAAGCACAGAGAGTAGTGTAAGGTAACAAACACTTTACCAGGTTTCTTGCATGTAACATTTTTATTTATCTTTTATATATGTTACGTACTGGAAACACACACACATTTACACTAAAGCTGTCTTTACCTGAGGATGTCCTCAGCTGTGAGACCGGAAAGTGCTTAGTGAAGTATAATGAATAAAAATCATGACAACTGAGGGCTGAGCTACATGTAAGTAAAGTATTAATTTGTTTAAATTAGCTTACAAAGATGGCCATCATTTCTCCTCCAATACTGACAGACCTCCCCACTCAGCATAATCATTCCAAACACAGAAGCTGACAACTCGAAACAGTCAAAGTTGGCATCCACATAACTTCTATTTTCTTCAACTTCCAACATTATTTCTCCTAAATTTGTCTCCTTATTACACTATTCTTTCTGTTCCTGAACACTCTGTATCAAGATCTCCATGTTTGAGCTGTGAAATATCCAACTAGCAGTTTCAGTTAGGGTTGCCAGGTGTGCCGTATTATACGGAATTTCCCATATTGTAAGGTCAGAGATACTTTCTCGTTTCAACACCATACAAGATCTTTCTTCCTCGTTCTTACAAACATTTCGCTTACAGCTATGTATTTCCCGATATCTGCACTTAACTCGATGCTGTGAAATTTTAACTCCACTACATGCTAATATTTTTAAGAAACTACAGAGCTTTTACATTTAAAAGATAATACTGAATTCTTTTATTTTGAAGAAATGATTAATCCTCTGACATTCATTGAGATTTTTTTTTTTCATATTTTCATTTGGATTATTTTTATGAAGAAGTTTCTTCCCATAGTAACGAATTACGAGATGATGGATGTAGTAATAAAAATTGGGATGTGGGTGATTTTTTTCCCTCTAAAGTTAATGTAGATGCTGTTCTAACGCATTTGTTGAGTTTTTCAATTCTTAAAAAAGAAAAAGATAGATGATACGAATACATGCTCAGCAAGTCTGATAAAACTAGAAATTCAAGTTTCATTTAGGATCAATTATATCATTTTATGGCAACGCCCTAGCCGAGCTGGTCTACTGGTTCCCGTGAGATCACCGAAGTCAAGCAGCTCTGGGTCTGGTCAGTGCTTGGACGGGTGACCGTTGCAGTACTCCAGATGGTGTTGCCTGTGCGGCGTCCACCCAGCGTCGTGAGGCCAATTGGGGAGCTACCTGAATAAAGAGGTAGCGATCACAGTTGAGAGCTTCGGCTCTCCTCTCCCAACACGTCTGGTCAGCGTGGGAGCAGTAGACCACCTCCTCCCTCCGGGAGAGGCCTCATCCAGTAGTGGATTGAATATGGCTGTGAATTATTATATCATTTTATCTTACATATCTTTATCAAATATCGTACAGTTTAAAAAGGATGTAGAATCAATGGTCTTGGAAGTACTTTTCTCCTCACTTAATGAATACTTGGAATTTTTAAAAATTTATTTATAGCCTTCAGACATTTCAGGCTCTGGCCAGGATAGGGTGGGGGAAGGATGTTGGACGGTAGTCAACCATGGCATAATTTATAGATGCCACCCCGGTACTTCCCTGATGTGACTGAGGGGAAAAAAAACTCGGGCAGGATGGTCGGCCGCTGGGAATGAACCCACGTCCTCCGAATATGAAGATAACGCTCGACCAACTAAGCCCATCGCCACTCGCTACCTACGAATACTTGGAAAGTGATATTTCTAAGTAATATGTACAGTCAGGTGTAATGCATTTTATCATTATGTAACTACAGATAATGACATGTGTATATGTATTCTGTACTTTCGAATTACAACCCTAACTGTATACAGAGCTTCAAATGTATTACATTCTGTTTGATGAGTTATGTAAACGTGTATATCGCTGGCTTATTGTAGATTCTAAAGTGTGTTACCGGGTTATCCCATAAGTAATGTCGAATGTGCCCCTGACCGCTGCAATGACGCCATCTGACGAACGAACAGTGAAGTAGACGGCACGTACCATAGCTCAGTCATATAGGGCACTTCATTGTGCAACAGTGTGTAGAAGGAGAACGGTCTACTCCACGTTTTAGAAGTGTGGCTTGTGTTTGATCATGGCAGTGTCGGAGGACCAGACAGGGCATGTCATACTGTATGAATTTCACCAGGGACATCCAACCAGCGCAGCGGCACAAAACATCAATGCCGTATATCGTCAGAGTGCTGTGCATGTGCTAGAGGTTTTGGTCTGAGGACACAAGCCTCGCCGATAAGCCACGAAAAGGGAGACCTGTGCAGGTGGACAACGATGTCCTGCGAGCAGCGGTGGAGGCAAATCCAATGCCAACTGTTGAAGAACTAGCCAGCGAACTCCACGTCACTCATTCGATCGTTCATCATCCTCTGCAGTGCCTGGGGTAATGTCGAAACTCGGAAAATGCCATGCGTTAACGCCTCAGCACAAGAAGCAACCGAGTTGACATCTGCAGTTCCCTGCTCACCCGTCACAGAAGTGAGCCATTTCTGGACAGATTGGTGACGGGATGAAAAGTGGGTCCTCTACCACAACATTACACGCAAAGGGCAGTGGGTATCTAAAGGGGGACAGCAGGAACTGTGACAAAAACGGAACTCCACCCCTGCAAAGTGATGTTGAGTATTTGGTGAGATATCCGTGGGATAATCCATTTTGAGCTCTTGCCGTGTAACCAGACCATCAATGCAGATGTCTACTGTCAGTAACTTGAACGCCTACGGTCTACATTGTTGGAGAAACGTCTTGCTATGGTTAATCGCAAGGGTGTGCTCATCCACGGTGATAACGAGCCGACACACGGCAAGAAGGACCTGTGCTAAAGTCGAGGAATGTGACTGGGAGAAACTCCTCCATCCGGCGTTTTCACCAGATCTTGCTCCAACAGATTACGGTCTTTTTCCTAACCTGCAAAACCACCTTTCCGGGAAAACACAGCAAAATGAGGATCACATGCGACGTACAGTGACCCAGTTCTTTCCCTCGACAACCGGTGACTTCTATCAACAACCGGTTGACAGGCGGGAGAGTGTTGTGGAGTCCGATGGAGGTTATTTTCCTGAGTAACGGTAGTGTTCCAGCTAAGTTATCGTTCTTTTCCTCTCAAAGTGCAAAAATACGGCATTACTTATGGGATAAGCTGATATAACTTCTTATTTGTACCAGCTATGATCTCTCAAGACAAAGAAATAAAGTGCGTAAGTACGCAGTAAAAACTCGAATATGCTTCTCTAATCTAGAATCTCTACTTTCCATCACATTCTATTTACATGGAAGCATCTAGAACTTGGTTTTGGGGGATCTAGAAGCTTCCGGTGAGGAGAAAGTTTGGACCCTCGCCCCAAAAATGCCTCTGTTTATACAGTGGGTTTCATATCAGTTGTCCTTTTCTTTACAGTTTTAGGATAGAACAAATCAATATGTTTCGCTATAATTTTGCAAACACGTATAAAAATTGAATGAAGATAAGTATATTTGACAAACGTTTCGTCGTTTTTCGTAGCGAAAACTACGAAAGCGATATTTGTCTTATGGGGAACCAATGTTAAAATGCTCACATGTAAAAATAATGAAATCGCGACGATAAGATCAGATAAAATGAATTTTATGGGCGGCAACAGGAAATCGCGACGACTAAGGTTGGCAAGCCATATAGCTCGGAAGCGAGGAAAACTATGATTATATTCCATCATGATAGGTAATCCGTTAGGTAAGAGACCATTGGGAAGACCGAGACGACGTTGGGAGGATAATATTAGAAGGGATCCTCGAGAAGTAAGTGTTTGTGATGAAAACTGGCTTGATCTTGCTCAGGATGGAACCTTATGGAGAACGTTTGTTACTGCGGCGATGAACTTGCAAGTTCCGTAAGTCATAGGGTAAGTAAGTAATTTCTGGTACTCCAGGACATAGATAAGCACAACTCACCAATCGTGACCTCAGCCTGAACCACTACCGGACACCCCTCCATAGTTTTCGTCATTTGAGTAGTAGATTCTGTTGTTGGTATGCATAACGGAGGAAACGGTAAATGACGTATTTACGTCGGGTTGAGGGGTATGCCCTATACTGTGTCAGATTGTGTGTGCCGATCTAGGTTATGGAATACAGGAAATCTAGTACTAAACTGCTTCCAGCAATATTTGGCTAATTTGAATTTAATTTTTAAGGCCTTTAGGCAACTTTGGCTCAGACCGGATAGATGATGATGGGATGGTTGGTGGAATGAAGAATGTGGGAGGAAACGGGAGAATCCCGAGAAAGCCCACGGTGTTTGCTCACTACAAAGGCCACATGGCACGAGCAGAATCGAACCGAGGAGTCCGAGCGCTCTAGCAATAAACCACCCCGCCCCCAATAATTGGTTCGTCTTCTTAGTTTTATCTGTCTGTGACCATTCTTAACATTGAGATTTCACATAACAGAAATATTACTTTCACAGTTTTCGCTGCGAAAAACGACAAAACGTTTGTCAAATATTTATGCGCTTACAAGTTAGCCTTATTCAATTTTTACATATCTCCCTCACATGCTTGCAAAATTAGAGCGAAAAACTTATTCTTTCTACACTAAAATTGGAAAGAAAAAGGGTACAAGAATTATGGAACACACTGTATATACTGAAACAATTGATAATTACACTGACTGCTCTGATGTAGAACCTACACTTGACTATCAAGTGTCTTCACGTGTGACACAAATGGTGAACAGTGTTTTGCTCTATTGCCAGACAGAAAAAAAGCCACTACACGAAAAATAATCGCTTCCTACAATCATGTCAGTAGTTGCGGTAGAATACATGAATGGAAATATTATTTAAAGAATTACACTTCAGATCTGTAATCAGGCAAAAGAAGACCTGTATCCAGAAGTTGGTTTCGGGTGGGCAGTGCCTTCGAGGAAGGGGAGGGGGGGGCAGAGTCCGAGGCCTGTCTGGGTGTGAAATTTATCTAAAAAGGCATAAAATCTTGCCAAACAACACCCTCTTCTGTGTACGTGCTTGCCTGTAATTAAGGAAGATTTAAAAAAGGTACAAATATCACCGGCTGGGAACAAATCCGAAATTCCTGCGTCGACCGTCAGTGCACTATTTGATTAACTCGCGAGAAAAAAAAAATACAGGGTCTCCCAAAAGTTATGCAACCCGCACTTTCGCAGTACGTTGCTTTTAAACACAGACATAGATACATGTTTCTTGCATGAAATATAGCCCTGTATATTGGGATATTTTAAAGATATAAACAAATGAAAACTCAACCATGGTTGTAAAAAATTTTGCCAGAATCTGATTTTTTTTTTTTTTTTTTTTTACAAACTCTGTATATTTCCGCACAAAATATATTTATGTAACTGGCTGGAAAGATTACAAGCTTTGTATAGGAGTATTAATAGTGTATTCCGAAAATGTAGTTTTTTTTTTTTTTTTCAATATTAGAATGGACTGGCAAGTTTTGGTGGGCAGTGTGTTTTCCCTGTTTGGCTCACTATGCTATTTTCAACGAAAAAGAACCATGTCGAACTCTGTAAACTTCACTACACACAGCAACCCTGTGAAAAATGGAAAATAATTTCTTGCTTCTTTCACTACTTCCATGTAACTAACGACTAACTCGCACTTTAGATTTCAGGGTTGCAGAGTGCAATGAAGTTACGAATTTTTTCTGGACATTTTCGACATGGTCGTTTTTCGTTGAAAACGGCGTAGTGAGGTAGACAGGGGTAAAACACATACCGCAATACCACTCCACACCAAAAGTGTTGCCAGAGTCCATTCTGATACTGAAAAAAACTACGCACATTTTCGGAATATACCACGAATCCCCTCCCCCTCGAAACTCGGGATCCGCCCCTGCAATCTCGATGAATGATACGGGTTTGGGCAAATCTCGCAAAGACCTTTCCAACGATACCTCAACCACCTTTCTAGCCCAAGTAGTTTCTGAGTTGAAAGTTGTCGACACGCGGACGGAGCGGACGCTAAGTGCTCCTGCATATCCGGCATTTAGCTGCTGAAGCCTAAAAATGGATGTGTGTGTGTGTATGTAACTATGTTCCAGCAATAACTTGGAACGCCTGCACCGATTTGAACCAAACTTGCTATACATATCACTTACAATCTGGAAACAAATACTTAGGGGGAAGACACCTCTAGGGGAAAAGGGGGACATGTTAAAAATAATCGAAAACGACTGATAATAGTGTCGATTCCATAGTATTCGGGATCACTGAGATCAATAGTGGCATTCCCTATATCGAAGTCAAAGTTCAGCTCTCAGTGGAATGAGGGGTGAAAAATAAAATGTCCAAAATGACCGAGATTAGTGTCGAATCCATAGTTTTCGGGGTCGCTAAGCTGACTGGTGACAGTCCCGATGACATATAAGCTCAAGTTTAGTCACACCCCTAGCACGGGTGCGGGTGGAAAGGGGGCGACATGTAACAATATAATCGTCTCTGAGAAATCTCAATTATTGTATTAGTTCTGAATTTCCTGGACACTTTGATTACCTGACATGATTCTATTGTTGTAGTACTTACATCGGGTCCTGCCATATTTTGTGGATTATTAATGGTAGCAATAATTTCAGCGACGGTTTCTTCCGACACATCTTCCACTTCTTCAATTTTTCTACGTTTTGCATCGTTCGATCGAATTGGCTCTGCTGACCTCTTCTCACTACTGAAAGGAATAAAAATGTAACGTTAGATGAATTTGATTTCTGTTTAGAACACGAAGGATTGACAACATACGTTACAAACAAAGAACACGAAACGTTACTTTTACATCGAATTCACTTATATACCCGGCCGTTGCTGTGGTGTGAAATATTTCGTTAGGTATTAAAATAGGTTGGCAACACTAACATATGAAATCGTTAGAAAGAAGGGACTTAGACGGTATAATTGGGTAGAATAATGTTCATGTCAACTTTGGTGCCGATTCGTCCAACAGTATGGATTTTTTAAAAAATAGTTAGCAACAGAAGCGTATCCTGTAGACTACCTAGGCTACTCCCGCAGCCTAAGCTTGTGAACAAATATTTCAATCTGCACAAATAATATTAATTTACATGAAAAGGAGACCAGAACACCTATCATCATCAATATTATGTGTGACCTCCGTACCCTCTTTGTAAATCTTTCTATTATATCCAATAGTGTTTACGTCAATTTTCGTGCGGATACGTGACATGGTATGGAAGTAATTTGAAATTTATTTATTTTTATTTAAGGCCTTTCGGCAACTTTGACTCAGACCGAATGAATAATGAATGATGAGAGAATTAGTGCAATAAAAAAAGTGGAAGGAAAAAAACCCACGCACATTGTGCTTGTCTACCACACAAAGTCCACATGGTATAAGCAGGGACGAACCGTCGACCCGACGCGTCAGAGGTGAGTGCTCTACCACTGAGCCACCATGGCTCCCTGAAATATTGAATTTTAAAAGTAAGTTGGCAACAATAACAACTGCAACGTCCGGAGTACAGTCACAAAATATTCCTGGAGCATAGCATTTTGTTTTTGTATTTAACTTACACCTGTGGGATAAATAGGCACCTATGGCCCGAGTCTGTTAATTACAGTCCGTAAGACGTGTCATGGCTTAGGCATACTTGAGTGCCTGACTCATAAATAATAATAATAATAATAATAACAACAAAAAGGATCAAATGTCAGGTTTCCGTAATTCCTTTTTCCATGACTACCTCTAGGGGGTAACATGCAAATATTCATTTTTATAGAGATAATTGTACACCTTACCGGACTTAGAAAGTGCATCCGTCGGCAATTTACTATGAAACTGCGAGTACCACTGAAACTTGATACTGCACTTTAAGGCAACCGGGTGTTACAGCATTTCAACATAATCTATAGGAAAGGTAGCGGTTCTAGTCTTAATTTAAAGTACTATCCTATGGCTAGACAGAGAAACGAGGGTATGAACTCAGGGCAATCTTACTACGAGGCGAATTAGCTTCAGTAAGACAGCAAGCTCGGTAATCGGTACTCAAGAAACAGTTTCGATGTATGAGGTCGACTTATCTTCCAGTCAGTTCGTCTGGGGAATGGGATAGGGAAAATAACGGCAAGGGCCTATATCCTAGGCATTACTGTGGCTGTCGGTAAACTGACAACCCATCTTTATATGAAGAGGCTGTTGATGAAAATGCTCCTAGAAGACAGACGCATAACCATTGGCATTGCTAAGTGTGAAGTAAAAATAAAGAAAGAGAAAAAGAGATCATGCTAGATAGTTCTCAGCCCTTCTCCCCTCGTGTGGTTACGAGCCTGTAGTACCGGTACATGAGCAACTACATATTTCTAAAATTCATATGTTCAAGTTCCGTGTAGGTTTATTAAACGGAGTGGTTCGAAGTCCACTTTGCCAAAAACAGGTTCCATCCTTCGAAGCTCCTCATCTTGCTTAGGCGATTAATAACAACTCATACAATCTAAGGAAGATACTTTGACTCCTCCAGAGTCCTTTCTAGGCTTCTAATGGCCCGTTTGAACGATAAAATTTCCTCACACTCCCCTTATTTTGAACAAATTTATATAGAAATTTACATTTATGAGCCAGACAGGTAGGTATAGTTATGTTCTAAACCCGTCGCAAGTTGAGGATCTCGACCCTCGGCAAGTAGAGAAGTTCAAGTGGTTAGGGCCTTTTCATACAGGGTGATGGACAGGGTAACTCGAACCTACTTGCCTCTTCTGTGCAGGTTTCGAAGTCCGTGACGTAACCGCTACACTAGGGGTGGGGTGGGGGGTGAGTTTTACATCAACTTGATATAGAACCTTCAGCATAGTGATTCGGTACCGTACATGATGTCGAAATACAAGCTGAACAGTGGATTGTAGCTTAGCTAAAGGAATTCTTATAATAACGGTGAGAATGTCACAGAGAGATACGTTGTTGTGCAAGTTGACTATGAAGAGTTTTCCCCAGGCGAATGGCGGGATGGTACCTTAACACTTTCACCACGCCTTACTTTAAAAGTATGTTGTCCAGAAGAGTGGATTTTTGTGGGGTGAAAAAATTAATTAACTTATCCCCACCAAACTTAGTGTGCATTGGGTGCCCTATAAAAAGAACTGCAGGTTCCAAAAAAGCAATTCAGCTGTCACTGTTGCCACCTTACCTTTAAGCTTTAGACGCATGCCAGGGTTTATATGAAAATCTTAGATCTTTATACTTTCAAATCCTGATCACGGTCCTAATTATAAAAGCAAGCATTTACTCCCATCGTACCCAATATGTAAGTGTATACCCAAAAAGGTATACCCCCCCCCCAGTATACCCAAAAAGAAGAGTTAAAGAAGCTAAAAATATAGGAAAAAGCTGGCAAAAATGGCGGTGAAAAAAAGGCAAACTTTCTCTCCGCTGCCTTGCTAGATGACAGCTTCTTGACAGGGAAAACTGAACAACGTTTGTACGGCTCAAATCGTTTACCGCAGCAAAGTGCGAAAAAAATCAATTACATGGACTTTAGTCGACTTACGCAACATAGGTGAAAATCATTCTTTCCACTACGATCGAACAACGCAGCGAAAGGATTAACAGATCTTACAACTTGAATGCCTCGAAAAAAAAAAGCACCAAGAAAGCAAAAATGGCGCAAAGCAAACTACGAAGAAAGCGACAAAAAAGAGAAATAAAAATGGAAACCAGAAATATAAAGAATAAAAGACACGGAAAGAAATGCATGACGGAGCGAAGCAACCAACGACGAGAAAGGTAACACGCAGACAAGGAAGATGAAGAGAGACAGGAAAAAGAAAGCACGCAAAAAAGGAAGGAAGGTAAGAAGCAACAAGGAACAAAGAAAGTAAGAAACACCAGAAAAAGATGAAACCACGATGAAAGAAATAAATAAACAGAAAAGCGGAAAGAAATAAGAAAACAAAAAGGAAACCACGAGGAAAGAATGAAAACAACAAAAAAGAGCCATCCACGACGGAAAAAAGAAAACAATAAAAATGAAAACACGAGGAAAGGAAGAAAGAAAACACCAAAAACGAAATCACGACGAAAGAGAGAAAACCAAAGACGAGGAACTCAGGATGAAAGAAAATAAAGAGGAAACCACGCCGAAAGAAAGAAAACAAAAAAGAGGAAAGAAGAAAACAAGAAAAAAAAGGTGAAACCACAACAAAAAACAAACAAAAAGAGGAAACGACGATGAAAAAGAAAAACACAAAAAGAGGAAATCACGGGGAAAGAAAGAAAACAAAACAAAAATGAAACCACGATAAAAGACAAAGAAAAATGACTCAGAAACAAGCAAAACAAAAACGAAGAAAATTAATGTTTCCTGCAGTAATGCAGCCAAAACTAAAAAAAAAAAAAAAGTGCCACGTCAGACGTTGAATAATGCTTCTCCGTCCATACGAGAATGATTACAGAAAAACATTACAGTCAATTGTTTATGACTACGCTTGTGACAAGGCGTTTTAATGCACTCGGCAAATATGCAACAGCGCGTGGAAGTCGTTAAGTCCAGAATGCATGGCATGGTTCGCAAGTTGTACAGATTCATTTCGCTGTGTTCAATCCAGGAGTACATCGAACCGATACACGTTGCTTTATAAACAAAATGAGTCATAGTACAAGATTGCGTAGCTAAGGAAGTGTTGATATTGGTATTGTCTGTTGTTGAAACAATAAAATCAACACAAATGAAATGGAATGAACTCGAGATTTATATTCCAACCTCACTTCAACTCACTTGAGCAACATATTTATTCGTATTGTAGAAGGTACATTTAAAATCGAACGACAAAATCCGTGAGCAAATTTCACACGCACAGAAAAAAACCCTGATAAAAACAAGCAAGAAGCTACAAATCAGAACTGTGGTTCAACTTTATTTGAATGCTTCTGATGACTTCAGTAATTCTTAGGCCGCGGTGGCTCAGTGGTAGAGTGCTCCACTCTAGTGTATGGGGTCCGTGGTTTGATCTTAGCCCATGGCAAGTGGGATTTCTGGTGAGCAAACACAGCGTGCGTGCTTTTGTTTCGGGGTTCTTCATTTCCTTCCACTTTATCTCATTCAACTAATTAACCTTTCTCGTCATACTTTGGGTCTCAACCAAAGTTGCCTAGAGCCCTTAAATAAAATTCAATTTCAATTCAGTAGTTCTCAATGAAAGTAGACCAGCTTCAGAACTGAGACTTCGATGTACCGGATCGTTTTCAATTTGGGGAATCAGGATGATGAGTAATAATAATAATAATAATAATAATAATAATAATAATAATAATTTCTAACTGTCACTTTCATTCGGCTAGAAGTATACAAGATCTGACCAAAAAGTATCCGGACTGATTTTTTTTTAGCCAAGAGAAAGGGGTGAAGGGACGTTAGTTAACAAGGAAGGAATCACCCTCCAGCTCGGAATTCGCCTCGACCTCCACTTGATCTTCCTCCAGCTCTGATCTGGTCCTCGACCTCTCCTCCAACTCGAAAGTTCGCCATCAACCTCCACTTCAGTTCTGATTTGGCCCGTGACCTCCACTCCACCTCACCCTTCAGTATGGAGTTCGCCGTCGACCTCCCCTCCAGTTCTGATCTGGCCCGCGATCTCCAGTTAACTTCCTCTCCAGTCTAGAGTTCGCTATCGACCTCACCCTCCAGGTTGGATGTTGAGGTAACCTCCGGAGGTTGACCATCTCTGGTCTAAACGACCCAAATCAGCTTTAATATAAAATCGAAGCTACTGTGTTAATGGTTTTTGGAATTCCAGATTATTCCAGAACTGTAATCTGGATTCAGGAATATGCTCATCGGACTTCAAAGCTGCATCTTATTTACAACAGGAGGGTGAGAGAAAGAGGGGGGAGGGAGAACACTTTCCACTGTCTCCGGTGCATGTTCTTTAGCTCGCCGACTTGTTATCATGAGATTCTTGATTCGATTCAGAGTATGTTAACCAACGGCTCAAAATCTTGTGACCAAATAGCCTCCTTACAGGTTTTTTCAGTTCAAATAGACGTGCAAAGTATGCTGATTGATTCTAACAATGTGCAGATAACCAGCTCTGTTTAAAGTATTGAACAGGCAGTTAGGGTAAGTCTGTCACAAATCTGTGAGTTTCCAGCGGCCGTTCTACTGATTCAAGTTTTACAGGGTCTCCCTCAGTTTTTACTACGCTAATGCCAGTATGGTACCTGGACAGAGATCCTGGCTGTTATCCTCCTCTTCGCTCTACCTAGAAGAGAGCTCGATGAGGGATATAATTCCTCTGATATTCTGATAAGCTTCGGCCATACCTAAATCTATGTATAAATTAGGGCTGTTTAATATCCTCGATGACCTCTCTTCCGGAAAAAGAATGCAAAAGACAGCTGCCACACGGACACCATTCCAGCATTCACCCGTAAAATTGGTTTACTCGCCGCACTAGATGCGTTCTGTAGACATACCCTTCCCAGAGAAACAAGAATATGATGCCGATAAGTTCCTAACAATTGTAAAAACATGGAGAAAGTATTTTATCACCGCATATAAAAACATCCCCGGAGGTGTGCAAATAACTCTCCCCTCGCAAAAGCTATTGTGAAAGGATTTTTGAATTTGACATATATATATATATATGACTGCCCCGCTGGTCTAGTGGTTAGCGTTACTGACTACGGACTGAGGGGTCCCGAATTCGATTCCCGACGGGTGCCAAGGTGTGTGCGTCTGGCTGGAACGGTGCCCAGCCACCCCAGTACTGTGATGCAATTGGGGCCAACACGTCTGGTCAGCGTGGGAGCAGTAGGCCAACTCCTCCCTCCGGGACAGGCTTCATCCAGTAGTGGATTGAATATGGTGTGAATTATATATAATAATAATAATAAATCACAGCCATATTCAATCCACTAGTGGATGAGGCCTCTCCCCGAAGGGAGGAGTTGGTCTACTGCTCCCACGCTGACCAGACGGGTTGGGAGAGGAGAGCCGAAGCTCTCACTGTGATCGCCACTGTCTTTTATTCACAGCAGCTCCCCAATTGTCCTCACGATGCTGGGTCAACACCGAAATATTTGAGCCCCCATCGGGAATCGAACCCGGGACCGCTCGCATTGAAGTCGAGCGCGCTACCGACTAGGCTACGCAGGAGCTCATATATA